>CM040456.1:31342540-31437575 GCA_022758105.1 Pangasianodon gigas | reverse complement strand
GTGGTTTTTACTCTCATGCTCATGGGAGTGGGTGGTTTTTACTCTCATGCTGTTGAAATCAGGTGTTTTTTTACTTCCATGCTCTTGGGAGTGGGTGGTTTTTACTCTCATGGTCATGGGATTGGCTGGTTTTTACTCTCATGCTGGTGGAATCAGGTGGGTTTTACTCTCAGGCAAGTAGGAGTGGTTGGTTTTACTCTCATGGAGGTGGGAGTTTGTGGTTTTTACGCTCATGCAGGTGCAGACAGTCAGATATGAAGCTATATAAAAGCCTATAATAAACTTTAAGGGACACAACTTTAAGGGTTTGTAGATCGACACGTTCCAATCCTGCACTGCTCTCACACAGAGCATTCACTGCTGTAGTCAATATAATGTTTAAATGTCAGTACTGTATTGCTGATGTGATCACAAAGTTCCGTAATCCGAGGAGATTTTCACTCTTAAACTCTGTGGCTTTCTGAACATTCACAAAGTTTCCTACAAACAGTACTCTTACAGGCTGAAATATCGAGCTGGCATTCAGTAAGGCTTTCGCAGTGCTTTCAGGATTTCTGTATTTCTCTATATTATGTCTGTCAAACCCAAGCTGGAGGAAAAAGATTATAAATGTGAACAATGACTGGTATTATGTTGTTATCTAAGTGACCTCCAATTTACTCTCATACCTACTAGAAATACTTATCACTAATATCAGAGATTAATATATAATTGTCTAGAACGTTGTTTGAGGAATTTCGTTCCACGGGTTTGCACTAACCATGCTGGTCATCTGCGGTAAAATGCAGTCTCTTCTCCTTCAATCTCACATAGTCATGAGTGGCTTGCAGTCATATTCAAGCACCTGTGAGTGCCTCCAAAATGGCAGCCATGCATATTTAATGGCACCTGGTGGCTTGTGGAGCAGTTCCCCTGGCATGAGCCGTGACAGGAAGGAGGAGGTACGCTACATGCCAAACTGCCTCAGTAATGGCGTCTCGGTGTTGGTATTTACCCTGCGAGCTGGAGGCCTTGCGCGATCTGACGCCTCTGCCGTAAAAATAGAAGTTTGTCGAGGGCTAAAGGCAGCGTGAACGTTTAATTACGGAAATGAAGTCAGTCATGGATTCAATAAGGCATTTGTTAAGAACTAAGGCGGAGTGGGAGGCTCATGAGGAGCGAGGATACGGGGAGCGACTGCGCCGAAGGGGTCACGGGAACAACAACGGTGGCTGAAATGAGGGAACAAATTAATTAGTGCGACGTTCATCTGGTGCTTTATCCTGCAGCTGCTCCACTCGCTGCTCTAGATTTATTCCTGCTCTCACTAATGTCACTAATGTCTGCTGTGCTGCCCAAGGGCTCCTGAAGACACACTACTGCACCTTACATCCAGCTCTGTGTGTGTGTGTGTGTGTGTGTGTGTGTGTGTGCGCGCTTGCAGGAAGATGTGCTTTTGAGCATATGTGCAGCCGTGTGTGTGTGTGTGTCTGTGTGTGTTTGTGTGGCTCTGCAATGAATTATGCACTGCCTGTGTATGACTTGATTACAAGGAGAATGAGAGTTAAATAGAGCTTGTTAGTTATTATTTGAAGTATTAGTATGTTACTAACCCTACTACAATCTTATCTCATGTCATATCTTATGTCTTGTATAATATTGTTACTCATTTATCTGATATTTTTCATTTTCTACATCTGTGTTCCCAATATAACTTGACTGAGAAGAGCTGCTCAGGAAGCAATAAACACCACAGAGATGCGGAATATATATAATATATAGTAATATATTAAAAATTAAAAATAAAATAAAATAAATGCCATTTCTTTAATTATTTGTATCTAAATACAATAATTTAAAGCCAATAATCTAATCATTGTAAAAATCAGATTTTTATCAGATTATGTACATATAAACATACTCAGTGTTTTATGATGATGATGATTATAATTATTGTTATTATTATTATTATTATTGGTGGTGGTGTGTGTTGTGTGTTTAAATACATTAATTTAAGGAGATATCTACTTGTTGCCAAAATCAGATTTTTGCCAATAAGATTAAATACATGTAAACATAGTGTGGTTTTTATTTTGTTGGGTTTTATTATTTATTTATTTTTAATTATTGTTTAAAGAGAAATAAATGTGTAAGAGAATTTAAATATATCAATTAAATTATTGTATATATATATATATATATTTGCCATTATCAGTTTATGTACTTGTAAACATACTTAGTGTTTATTATTA
This sequence comes from Pangasianodon gigas, assembly GCA_022758105.1. Lineage (NCBI taxonomy): Eukaryota > Metazoa > Chordata > Actinopteri > Siluriformes > Pangasiidae > Pangasianodon > Pangasianodon gigas. Next base: position 31,435,344 of record CM040456.1, on the reverse strand, counting down.
TTATTATTATTATTATTATTATTATTATTGTACATTAATTTAAAGCCTTAATCTAATTACTGGCAAAATCCGATCAGATTATGCTGACACATTGAAACATACTCAGTGTTGTTGCTGTTGTTGTTGTTAAATTGCTTACAGTAGGTGTTTAGATTCATTTAAAGCCATTAATCTACTGTCAGATTTTGTTCTATTATCAGATTATGCTGCTCAAGGAAACCCGCTCAGCATTAACAGTTTTAAACTAGAAAAACAGTTCAACTCCCCATGCGTTAGCATTTAATTATATTTAATCCAGTCATGCCAATAACTGATGAGGTCATGTTCAGCTGGGAGACTCACGTGGAGTGACAGACAATTTAAACATCTATATATACACAACCAAACACACCACAGGGACACTTGGCAGAAACACTGGTGCTGTGTTTGACTCGACAGGGAAATTGAGAAATTATGATAGTGCTGCAGCAGCTGGCTTGTTCCACTTGCCAGAGTTTCTTAAATATAATTCCCTTGAGTGGTACATGCATACACACACACACTCATGGAGTAAAACATAGATATATCCAGACAGAGAGCAGTCAAGGAGAGAGAGAGAGAGAGATGTTTCTTACTAATAGGCTATAAACTTGGATAAATAGGTTTTCAGTACATTTTGAAGGACACAGTATACTACACAGCTCGGTGGTATGTCTCTTTTTACGGCATCGCAGCACCAGAAGTCCTTGTTCTTGTTCTAACAGGACAGTAAGAATCAGCTTAAGCTTGAGAATAAACCCACTGAGGAAATTTAAACATTTCGTGTATCCAAAGTTTATACGCAGACTTGATGTTAAGGTGGAAGGCAAAGAAATATGGTGATCACCAAAACACTGGTATAAGGAAATGATCATTGATTTTTTTTTTGGCGGTTAGCTTTGTGCCTTATTTGGAGTTGAGTTATGAATGCATAGTGAGGAAATTCAGACCTCAGATGTAACAAGAGAGTTACAGAAGTCACTGGAGAGTTGTACACATCATGGAGTTTGAGTACAACAAAGGCGTGTCTCATTTATGCACAATTTCAACCTTGGATTTAAGCACATTTTTCTTGTGTGACATTTTAATTTTATGTCACATCGCATTACATTTGACAGCGAACACAAAAAAAGTGTTCTGCTTCTTCTAGTCCGCGTTTTCTATTTTAAAGGTAAGTGCGAGTCTAGGCCACTATTATTAAACCTGTCAGACACTTTTACTCAAGAAAAATCTGGTGACCTCAGAAATATGAACTACACGCAGGTGCGTAACTCGGCTCTGAATACAAAGAACATGTCCTGTGTAAATATTGGTGTAACTTTGTTAAACATAGTGTTGACAAAAAGAGCAGGAGATCTCTATTTTTCATCAAAGCCTGTTCAGTGTGTGCAATCAACATAACTGATGGTTTGCACACATTCCTGTCAGCTTATCAAGCGTCACACTCTCACACATCCTCAAAACAAGCCAGAACTACCGTTAATAGAAAAGTGTCGAATGAAAACTGCGAGCGGCGTGTGCATGCACAGTGAGAAGCTCGATCCTGCTGAGTCCTGAACATATTAGTTTGACATGTACAGTGGTGCAGAAGTTAAATTCGAAGCAGTGCTAGACTTTCATTGCTGATGTTTGAGTACACTTCAAAATATTGTCATTACTCCTGAATACGAAACAGAAGGTGGGTGTGGCCAGTGCTTGTGCTCTCCATAGGTCGGTGTAGAACTCTGAGGATCTCCAAGTTTCACATCATTGCATTGAATTTTGTTTTTCGTTCCAAAACACACCTGATTAATCTCATAAAGATAATTATTATGCACTTATTAACTTATTTGGCAAAATTACACTGTGGTGTTCAACTGAAATCGGTGAACGTTGCTGCAGAGGTTTGCACTTTCCCTCATTTAATACACCTGATTCAATTAATCAGCTTGACTTAAATTAGGTTTGTTAGAGCAGAAAGAATCACAACTCTGCAGTTCTGTGGCACTCCATTGGACTGGAATTTTAATTTAACTTTGTCACTATAATTTCACATTGCAACAAAATGCTGTCCTCACTTATCCCAAATTCAGAGTAAGCTAGAGACAGAACGAATAGTCATCCATGGAAGGCAGCCATGAAGCAATTGAGGCTTAAATGCCTTGCTCAAGGACCAAACAGTGGCTCTGTGGTAGTCTGGGGATTTGAACCCTCTAGTTATAAGGACAGTTCTGAGCCACTATTGGCTTTATTTGTGCTTTCATCTTCAAGATCTATAGCTCAATAGATGATGGTGAGCTAAACTTTCAAAAAAAAAAAGAAATCTCCACAACCAGAGAAGGGTTCTTTGAAGCCACAGTTCAACTTTCAGTTACTATTTTATAATATAAAAGTTCTCATCTGTATTATGAACACTCCATCATGATGTGCTAAAAGCAGGTCATGCTTTGTGGCTAGAACACTTACCCTCTTACCCAGGTTAAATGCCACTGTGATTTACAGATGACTGAATTTGGCACCAACCAATGCCCAGTGAGTGTCCAATCCACTCAAACCAAATGTGTCTCATGATATGACACATAACCTTTCTCAGATAGTTCCACCATTAAGAAGGTACCGTAGCTAGCATGAGTGTGCCATCTTTCTTACCTGTTGCTGAGCGGGAATTCTGACCTTTCAAGCAAAGGATTGAGTCGCTTTGAGATTTTAATAAAGACAGACTCTTTTTTATCAAATAAATCAGGTCAGAATGGTAGACTGCACAGGTCAAAATCTGGTCCAAAGTACTCTCATTTAAAAATGACTCACACTGTAGGACCCTGCAGAGTGAAACATGACTGCAGAACTGCATGACACAGTGGCCTTGCTCAAGTGCGGACATGGATGTATGCTGGCAGTGCTGTGACTCTTCACTCCCTGGAGAAGAACCATCAGGGAAGGGGACGCAAGCACACTTGATTTGTTCAGGTTTTTGCCTTAGGGTGGCATCTCGCAAACTTGGGCTCCCTAGCTGAGTCTTGGTGCAGATGTACCATTAAAGAGGAGGCTCAGTAGACCAGTAGAGGACAAAATGAAGTAAAGCCCCACTGAAGAAATAGCAGGTTGTGGTTACGCTTCATCAGCCATCGCCAGGGGCAAGTATCCAGCAAGAAAGTATCCGTCTGGGTAAGCAAAGTATAGGGATTCTCTTGGGGGAGATCTATTTGTCTGCTCCCATTCCAAGGAATGTTGGTTTAAAACACGCTTTTTGTGGCCCCATAGAGTGATCAAAATGGAAGGACTGATTCACTACCATCACCAGATGTTTCTGCTCTTTTGGCATTAAGAAAGCACCAACCTCTTTTTCCCCAGAGATGCCGAAAGATCTCGTGTTGTTGCGTTAATCCTTCTCAATGTATAGACAGAAAAACATCAGTCATCATTTCAAAGCAAAGATGTGCCAACATAAGAGCAGGAAATGTAAAAAAAAAAAAAACCAAAAGATGTGGATTGTGATCAAATCTCTAAACTGCTAATGCTGTGAGCAGGCCATTGAGTGGAACGATAACATTAAATTACATGTCTCCTTAACCTCCTAAAATCACTCGGTTGTCGACCAGTTAAAAAGCCCAGAGTGCTCAAATGTGTTTAGAGCGGCAGAAAAACATTTGAGCACGATGGTTTAAACGGGGCACTTAATTCCATACATTATCGATCAGCCAGCTGTGTGTGGGCGGTGGGCTTAGTAAGACCTGTCTTATGATCTCAGACAAATTTTCCACGAGTGATGCTGAAAATAAACCAGATAATGCTGGTATCCACATACCACTCTTCAATATCAATATTCAATATTAGCATAAAAGAACGTGGTGAAATAGAAAACAAGAGAAGAAGGTTGCCTGATAGGTGATTACAAGAGTTTCAACAGTTTAAGTTATGGAAATTCTGTAAACGCTGATTCACGTGCAAAAGTTTGTAACCCCCATGGTTACACTAAGAGGTTGGAGGCATGATTCATTTTATTAGTCAATATTTATATCACATTGGGAAAAGGAATCATCTTAGCATACAGAATTTGAACACTTTTGCAGCTTTTTATAATGAAGGAACGTCTGCGAAACGTAACACAACAAGTGTTTTCATATGACAACTATACAAAAGTATTTTAAGTCCTGACTACACTGAAACACACTCAAAAAAAAAAAGTTGAAAATATGAGAAAGGAAAGTCGTGCAGCAATGGTTGTGCAAATAAATACCTAAAATAGGGACAGTGGATCAGCTTACAGACATCTGAACCTCAAACAGGATCAAACATCAGAGCTGTCTTCTCGGAAATCAGCTTCCCTTTCACGATTGAAGCTTTCAGAGTTCCATGAGTAGAAGGCTAAGCAGCTGAATCCCCAGCTGGATGACTGGGCTCCATGTGTGAGCCTAATAAGAAACTAATTAAAAAGATGTACTATTTAACAAAGAGAAATGTGTCATTGTTGATATTGTGAAGGAGTCTCTAGTGTCAGAGCTTTGTAACAGTCAGTGGTAAAGCTGTAACTTTAGGTTTTCCATCACGGCAAAGCTCTTGGTGATGGCTGGATGACTGGGCAGCGAGTGTGAGGGCAGTCAGAAAGACTCGTGTGTGCGTGTGCAGAATTAGCATTAGCATTAGCGGTTCAATATGGATGAGCTGCAGACAGCGTGACAAGGATGAAACACACACACACACATACTGCATTCTTCCTGCTCCGCACACATTCGACACTTTCATATCTATGCATCTCGTTCTCCCTCCCTTTTTCAGTTTCTCTTCTTTGGCAGGAGCAGGTTATTTTTGGAAATGTGCAGAGATTGGTGAGGAATTATTGCAGAGCTGGGACGTGCCTGGAAAACGCAGAGGAGAGAAGAGAGCGAGTTGGGGTAAGGACGAGGAGTTGGAAGAGGAGGAGGAGGAGGAGGAGCAGTGTGTGGCAGCGGAGGTGTGGAGCGAGGGATTGCTCACTCGTTCGTCATCACCGTGGAGCGCAGGAAAGCAGGAGGCAGAGCGGGGTGCATTGCAGCATGGCAACAATGACGTGCACACAACCACACACACACACACACACACACACACACACACCAACCTCACATCCGCACATGGTGGTAGATATAAAGTACATATTGATCATGCTTATCCTTTTTTAATGTTAACACCACTTCACTGATACATCGCAGCAACACACTTTTGTCAGAGGTCAGAGGTCGAGGAAGAGCCGTTTAATCGCATAACCACATGAACAATGCTCTCTCAACCATTGAAGATGGAGCTTAACACGTGAACGCTTTTGATAAACTGAGCCGAGAGGATTTGCCGTGTTCTTCATAATCTCCCGCCGCTCCACACACTGCCTGTGTGCTCCAGTAACCCTGATAAGAAATCTTTGATAAGCTCGCTCCGTGAGGCTGGATGACAAACTTGTTGGTGGGAATGCTATTTCACATTTTGAGGGGTGGCTGGTGAAATGCATATTTACAGAGCTGAAATATTAAACTTTGAACATTCGTCCTTCTAAGACATAAAGACATGAGGACGAGGAGTTCTGGAAAAGTCTCACCTGCGTGGTTTATACTTTAGGCAACTATTTAATAATTAACTTTTTACCACAGCGTTGCTGAATTGGTGTTGATTCGTTTTCTGTAACCGCAGCTCTGACTGTAGTTCCGCCTGTAAAGCAAATAACACGTTCTCTTAATGTCCTTGTTCTAATATGCTATTGTTTCTATAGTAACAGCTTAGAAAGAGATGTGTAAGTCGGGTGAGCATGTAAGACTAATAATAAACACTAAAATTGGGGTGTTATTTAACAAGAAAAACATCTGGTAAAGTTTTCTTAGGAGACGTTTTTTTAGCCTCTATGGAAGGAGCCTCCAGTGTCAGCACTTTGTAACAGCCAGAGTTAAAGCTGTGACTTGAAGTTTTCCACCATGGGAAAGTCTAAGGACAGAGCACATGGTCTTTTGGGGTTTTTCCTGCAACATGACAAACTGTATATTTTTTTTTTGTCTGAACTTCAAAAGAAAAAAACAAAAGAGAGGCTGGTTGAAGGAATGGCTTTTTTTTTAGCTCCCATAAGATCCTAACAAGAACTAGCTTGCTTCGTGGATGTTCTACAACTTGATATGTAACTATAAAGGGCTAAAATGTATAATGTATGATGTCATTCTTTAATTAATAAAACATTGTGATCATTGGCACATTGCCTTGGGATATTGGATGTGCTGTTATTGGAAAATAATCTGCTTTTGTGCTGTTGATTATTTTCCTCTAACAACATCACCCAGCATGTGTTATTCCTTGCATATCACCCGACTATCTCATCAGCAGGTTGAAAGATTTCCAATGAAACCAGACATATAAGGCTAACCAGCAAACCCTGGTTTGTCAATGTGGACATTTCCATCACGTGATATATTGATAAATTCAGAACTGGAAAACTGGAAGTGCATTGTAATAGCTAAGTTTTATGTCCTTTCTGTGTGGCTAAAGGGGTTAGATTTGTTCATCCAAATTCAACAGATGCTTGGACGTTGGTACCATTTCTTATAAGTCTAAAATTTTAAATAGCTGTCTTTTTGAAAATGTAAAAAAAAGTATGAATATTTGCTTCAAAAGTCCAACTCTACAACTGTAACCCTCTGCATTGACTTTAAAAGGGACTGAGAGAACTCATTGCTATGGTTGTTGTGTCCAAAGTACCCAATATTTACATACTAACATCTGCCCCAATGGAGCCTTTATTCTGTTTATCAACCGAAACCGTGAACTCAATGATGTCTGTCTGGTCGCTTAAAATGGGGCCATCAAACAGAAGTTTAGTCTGTAAAGCCCTGATAAATAAGTAGCTAAAAGTCTGAAACATGGTTAAAAAAAAAAAAGACCTGTTTTCCCCTCTCTGTTTGTCTCTCATCACACAGAAAGCCTCTCTCAAGAGCATCGGCTCTGAATTCTAAAGACGTAATCCGTGCCTCGCATGATCAATTCGCGCAAAGTGCAGCTCTGGCCTGTACTTCCTAATCGCAACAATTTGTACGTTATGCTCAAGTGTGTGAATTGGAGGAAAAAGATTATATTATGAGGCCTCATGTAGTAAACACACGCACACATGCACACACACGTATTTCAGAGCTCACTTCAGAGCTTCGCGTGCATCGTGTTCGAGGTGATCGCCCCATCAATAATCCTCCTTCTTTCTACAAGCTTCATCTCACTCTTCCATTGAACACAAACACACACACATTTCAGAGCTCACTTCAGAACTTGGTGTGCGTCATGTTTGAGGTAATCGCCCCATCAATAATCCTCCTTCTTTCTAAAAACTTCATCTCACCCTTCCATTGAGTGGGAAACTGCAGCCACAAAAAAAAAAAAAAAAAAAAGGGGGCAAGGAATTAAAATTGCAATCAGGGGCCTGTTTAAAGGCTCTGCTTATGTATTCAGTGTGTATATGTGTGACGCCACGTGGGGAATGCAGAGCGTGCGGAGAAAACATGTGAGACAGTGGCTTCTGCAATTAAAACTGACATCAAAATCCGGCGCCTGACCTTTCAGTGACAGAACTTAGTCTGATGGATTCAGAGGGCGCATAAATTTTAGGAAAATGTGTTTTCTGCCTGTCCTCAATTCCAATTCCTACCATTTTTTTTAATAATTACATCTCTTAATTTCTCTTTCTGTTGTAGAACTTCTAATGACAAGAAAAGCCCACGGGACCCGCCAGCCTTCTAAAGCCATCATCGTCATCTAGTAGGAAGAAATCTAACCAGGCAATTTACTCAGATTCCACCTTGTTTTCCAACTTCTCACTTCAGCATGCCTTTGCACTTCTTTCATCTGTCTATTAAATCTACGTCTCTTCCCAATCCATCAGTCCGCAGTCCCGCTTGGGGAAAAATCACAACTCTACCCTGACAATACTTCTTTCCAAAAGGCTGGGATTTATTAATAACAGTTCGTAATGATTTTAATAATACACAAGCTCATTTTGCCGTAGGCGCCTTCTTAGCTGTTCGTGGACTTCAAATGAACTGCCAGGTGAGGAGACATTAGGATGGGGAGTCGACACCCTGAAGGCACAAAGGTAAGAGGCAGATGAAGTAAAATCTGAACTGCAGGGGGTCGAACTTGAAAGAATAAGCTTACTCGCATGTAAAAAGAAGTAAGCATGTAACTCAGCCTCTCAGACGTTTTCTTAGCCGTTGGCTAAGCCTAATGAGTTATAATGTCAGAAAGTCCACCTGGAATTTCTAGCAAAGCTTTCATCTAAGTTTGGGTTTGAACTTTTATTGGGCTAGGGTGTCTTCTCTAGACTGCACAGGCTCAGGTGGTCAAGCACAGAAACCTTTACATGCTTATATTTTCTTAAATGTCATGGCCACAGTGTTGAAGCTGCATGAATAAAGCTAAACTTGATGTCGAAATCCAAATCTCTCCAAGTTCCTCATTATGGTCAGTCTTATACTTCGCACATGATGCAGTATGACTGATTAACATTAGCTACCATTTGCTAAAATAACTAATCTACTCAGGTTTCACCTCCTACAGCCTCAGGAGCACTTTGCTTGGACCCCCAGGAGTGCATCACCTCAGGAGTTGTCTCTATTGCAAGAGATCTAATCAGCTGTACACTGAAGAACCCAAGAGGAACACCACCATACCATCACAGTTAACAGTTTCTCCTTTCCAGTGGCAACCATCACAGTGAAGAATTTCTCCTTTCCAGTGGCGACCATCACAGTGAAGAATTTCTCCTTTCCTGTGGCGACCATCACAGTGAAGAATTTCTCCTTTCCTGTGGCGACCATCACAGTGAAGAATTTCTCCTTTCCAGTGGTGAGACTCCAACAGTGATGGACTTAACATTAATAACATCTCCGTTTGCATCGCAGGTGTTGTTACAGGAGTAATGAAGTGAGGAAATGTAGTGAGAAGGAGCTTATCTACACTCTTGAAATTTTGGAACACCACGGAATGAAGGTCTTGACAACTGCTAGTACATTATAAACCATTTTACCTCCTACAGCATCAGAAGCAGTTTGCTTACACAGCTGATGGAAGTTTTTGTTTTTTCTGGAAACTCTGTGCACGCTTAATTTTTTCTTTTTTTTTTTTTTTTACTACATCCACTATACTGTATATATAGAGACAGAGACTTTGGTGCATTATGATGATGATGTTGCTGGTTAAGATGCCTAACTTGTGAAAAGGGAAAAGTGAAAAGGGAAAAAAAAAAACCTCCAAGCCAACCGAAGGGTAAGTACTAAATTTTAGACAAACCCATTTCCACCATTTGAAGACAAATATGGCAAAATTGGCTTCCATTAGATTCTCCAACTTGTGTCAGTGAGAAAGATTTTTGAAAAGATTTTACTTTAGGTAAAATCTGTGTATTATTAGATATTCTCCACACGTTTACACTAGCAGCGTGTACATATACATTACGAACAGAACGTACATTTATGCCTACCCCTTTGCTTTGCATTCGTATTACATTCTGAGCTGTTTTTTTTTAACGTCTTGCTGCCCTTAATTGGTGTTAGACTTGATGTGTAATTACACATATGCATGGCAAGTTTCAGTTTTACTCATCCATGAATCTCTTGAGCTCGCCACAGCTATCAATTACACACAAAACCATTACTGCAATATTTTTCCCACATGCTCAATTTATCACATTGCACACCCGAATTTAGCCACTTTGTTTAGGATCTTACTAAATAATGGTCGAATGGTCGGATGGTTGGATGAAGCACAAGTGGACTTCTGGGATTGTTTAGAAACCTCAAAGTCTGCTCTTAAAAATATTCAAGGAAATATCAGAATATTTTGACATGTTCCTTGGTAGGACTGCAATGGCTCTGAGCACCATACACTTGGAAAATGCCCTAATGTCAATCCTGCATCTCCTCGGTCACACACCCTCGAGCAGTTGGCTCCTATGGGGTGGATGACATGAGGTTTTTCATCGCATAACCTCTCACACCCTGTAATCTACACCCCACTGTCAACGAGGCACCACCGGGCCATGCAGTGGAAGAGTTCTGACTGGATAACAAACAGAAAGAGGGTAGGATGAGGTTAGAGACGGAGAGTAATGAAGATACAAACAGAACGTCTTACTTTCAGTTACTCAGACATCATGCTACCTGTGTTATGCCAAATGATGACCTGAAATATTTTGTGCGTAGGCGTGTTTTATCATTGCTGCACATGCCTAAAGACCTAGCCTACTTTCTCTACCTTTATTAATAGGCTTCTATGTTACATAACATTTCCTGTTTTTTCTTTTCTTTTTCTTTTTTCCTTTTAATAAAAATAATTGGATTATTAAATACATTTTACAATACAAGTTGATAATTTTATAAAAACAGCATATCTTGAAGTGTTTTGTTCGTCTTATACCATATATTTGCTATTACAATTTTCATTTATTTATTAAAGAATGATAAATCATACTTTCTTTTATCAATTTATAGTTACATTTAACGTTAAACACTTACGTTATAGCAGCTATAAACATTATTAATCAGTGTCAATAATTTAAAAATATATATATTTTCCTTTTGCACTTCACTGAAAGCCAAAAAAATCCCACTTCTCGTTATGCCTCAACCACCCCTTCAGTCTTTTCCATCATAATATAGCTCTATCAATAGGTCTTTTCATGTTATCAGATCATTTATTCACAGGGTCAAAGTTCAACATGTCTGTCCCAAAGCTGAGAAGTCAGAAAATCGATCATCACTTAGCTAGAAGGAATGACAAATACTCAATCAAACTTTATCAGACGAATATATTAATCTGGTGTGTTTATTATGGTATGTTTACTGTGGTATTACAAATAAGAGACAGCCATTGGTCTTTTATTCATCGAACAGCATAAGTGTTATCTGCAGTAGCGACCGCATGAAACACTCTGTCTCGGCTTCGCTAAAGCACGCTTTTTTCCACCTGACCACCTGTAGTGCATCTGAATAGCTGAATATTATTTAGATGACAGGGATTTCCTCCCCTGTGTAGGTTGTAATGAATGGCAATAACAGCTCTGTGTGCGTCTGTCTGTGTGTGTTCGTGCATGAGTATGTTTGTGTAAGATGATATTATAGATATTAGATAAATAGTGCTTGCTCTCTTCATCGGGAGATTACGCAAGGAGATGGAGGAAATGTTTGTGGAAGGTAAAATCAATGCCGATTCAATTCCCGCTCCTGTGTAATCTCTTGACTCATTGCTTTAATGTTTCCAAATGTATGAAACAGTATGCTGCACTGCTGCACACACACACACACACACACACACAGAAAGAGAGAGACAAAGGAGTGATCGTATGATTAACTGGACGATATTCTGGAGAAAGCATGATCGTTAAGATAACGTGAATGAAGAAGAAGTGACCAATCAGGTGCAAGTGGGTCAACGAGAAGATGATTGAACAAATCTGAAGAAATTGGACATACACATTTTTAAATCTTATCAGGATTAATGAATGAGGTTGTGTTTCGCATTTAATGCTAAAATGCAGCTGCACACAGCGATTACGGGGTCCAAGCACCAAGTGTGAATTATAATCATCAATGATACCAAAACAGGAATTTATGCGCTCAGTGTAGAGGAGAAGCAATCTTTGTAGCCATATTAGATGTTATGTGTGCAGATGTGGTTAATTTTTAAATAGTGAAGTAGGCAACTTAATGTGACTAGTTTGAATTATTACATCAGTGGAAATGGTGGAAATGGTAGTCTGCAAAAAGGGAAAAGTGTTTTGAGTCAATGCTAATAGCCACATTTTCAAATAATAACACAACGTGTAGTGTTAAAATCCATTCCCTAGACTGCTCACATGTCAAATGAATATGGACAACAAGAAAAAACATTTGATTATTTTTTTAGAAAGATATTTGATTGATTATTTTAGAAAAAAGGAGGCATGTCTACTAACTAAGCAGGTCGATTGCATTTCAAATGGTTGAGGCTACATGCCATGATAATGATGTTACCCGTGAGACATGTTTTCCCACTCTATGCATTCGTCCGATTCCTGAGATCAGAATCTATCTGAATCTAAACAAATCCACAATATATATATATATATATATAGATAGATAGATAGATAGATAGGTAGATAACATATATATGTATACATATATATGAAAAGAATAGAACAAATTAAAACAAAACAGATACTAATAAAAGTAGATATAAACAAACCCTAAAATCTAAACATAACAATGAAAATGATAATGAAAACTAATTCCAAAATGAAAACTATAGTAACACTAGACGTACACACACTAGGTTCAATATATAAGCTGCACAAATGGTTGGTTTGAATGGTTACAGGTTCTGTTTTTTTTTTTTTCTCTCTCTCTTCCAAAAGTCTAAGTCTGCACTCAGACCTCCCTTGATTGAATCCTTACTTGACAGTGGAATAGAGAGATGGAGAAAAGATGTACATTTGAGACGTAATGCTACTTCTTGACTGAGGTGACCAAAGTAACAAATTCACCAAAATTAAAATGCAATCGCAGCTTAAGCTGATGATAATTCTAGAAAACATCTGTTTATTATTTATTCTTCTGCTCACAAATCTACACCGATTTCTCAACGTGTCCCTGCAGGAGGCTGTCATGTCACGCAGATTCCAGCCGCCTCTACATTCTCTGACCTCTCAAGGACATTTGATGAAATCCTTTTATACAGCGATGGCAGAAACTGCTTTAAAATCGCCCACTTCAGTGTGATTGCTGGAACTCGCTGTCCTCTACAGCGATCCTCAAGAACGGACTGCTAGAGCAACTTTTAGATATTTTTCAGCAAATGGATTTACAGCATGATCCGTCTGTCTCTACACACTTCCTCTTCCCAGACAGAGAAGGAGTGCTTTGTGCTCCTTAAACAGCAGTAGGTAGAAATTCTGAAGCGTAATTCTGAGGCTAAGCTTTCAGCAGAATGACAGAGAGTGCGCACTACGTGATCCGAAGCCCGAGACAGAACACAGAAAGAAGAAAAACAATCATTACTGACTATGCAGCTATGCGATAAGGAGAGGCGAGAAGACAGATGTTTGGGCGTCAGAGAGTGGAGGAGGATGAGAGGAACACCAGAGGGAAAGGTGATGTGGAAAAACAAGGAGACGGAATGACGAGAGGAAAGATGGAGTGGAATAATTGCTGAGTGAACAGAGCCAGCCTTCAGTTAGACCCAAGAACATCATCTATCACCGTCCTGATGATCAGTCCTTAGGAGCCAAAGCCATAAACAGCTCGTCACGTTTTTCTGCTTCTTATTATGATCGATAATTAACAATCTATCGAAAGGTCACTGATTACTCATATACAAAATAGCTCCAGGCAGAGAGCTCTGCAGCTCACATCATTTCTCAAATGTAAAAAAAAAAGAAAAAGATCGACAAAAAGAGGATTTTGTAAAAACACAAAATATTTGTAAAAACTATTAAAATTTAATTAAGGTTATTTAATTGTTTGTGACAAGTTGGTAAAATTTCAAAATAAGAAAATTACTAAAAGCCATAAATTATATATAACATTTATCCTAAAAATCTACGCTAAACATTTTAAATCTTAGCAGGCTTAATGAAAACTAAAGTTAAAAACTAGAGTTAGTGTATATAACATATTTACTCATATTCTTAGTCATATTCTTTCATATGTGCACACATCAAAAATTCAGCCTCTGAACTTATTCAGATGAAAATGAGCAAAAAGGTTTAGTTTTAATCCAAAACAGTATGCTTAAGGACTTTTCCATGACAATTCTGATACACACCTTGAAAGCATGACATCTCAGCCACCATTCTTAGCATGTACAATAAATTAATATTTTAATTTATGCACAGCTCGGTTCTGTGGAGTGATGTCTTGTTGAAAGAACGTGTTAATAATAAGTGTGCTGGGTTTTTTCCCCAATTTTTGAATTAATGAATGATTTTAATTCATGCTGTTCAGCTTTCAAAGGTATGAAAAACAACATACATTATTGTAATTTATGCAACAGTACAGGAAGCCAATTAATAATAATGGTGGAATAAAAAAGTATTAAAAAAAAGAAAAAAAACAGCACTTAGTTTTCATTACTTGTTTTTTTTTTTTGGGTTGGGCTTTCAGTCCAGAGTGCCCTGAATTTCAGTTTCAACCAAAAATCTTCAGTTTCAACCAAAAATCTTCAACTAAAAAACTTCATCTTCATCGCTAGTGTCCTAGCATCCAACGTCATTGCTGTTATCCTGACAGTTACCATGGTAACATGGTAATTTTTTTTTAAAAAAGCATATGCTATCTTTTATATGACATTGTTCATGTCAGACTTAGGTAGGTAGTTACTTGTTATCCTTCTTGCAGGAACATCTTTTCAGAACTGGGAAGATTTCACCACTCAACTTTAAAATCTGCCTGGACCTATTCATAGCGGTGGGAAGACAGTAGTCGTCTTAAAAGCCAGATTTCTAGCTATTGCTAGGGAGTCTGGTAGATTTTTTTTTACTCAACATAGCCAATGTAGACATGTGATTACAAAAATGGCACTTTAACCAAAAACAGATCCGCAATCTGGAAACTGGGTTTACTGGTTCAGTGGAGCTCGGGAACATGCGACGTTAATGCCAAAGACAGGATGTTGTGAACATCACAAACTTTTTCCTCAATCTGTATTTTTCTGTATTTTCCTCCAAAAAGTTCATCCTGATGGAACCAGCAGTACTACCAGTCCAGCCGGAGAGAGATTATAAATTCAATTTAATGTCATTTATTCTATTTTATTCTACTTTATTTATTGATTGATTTATTATATTTATTTATTTTTATCCTTTTCAAGTACGGATTGTTGTCAAATAATTTCTTGCTTCTTGACACACTCGAAACAAAACTCACGCACTGGAGCTTATATAAACCCTCGCACTAACGTTAACATCAGGTTTTTTAATGAAATTTTAATCTGATTACCCTAAAGCTGAGAGGATTCTTGATCTAGCCATGACTCACTGCAAAATAAAAAAAATAAATAAATTAAAAAAAAGACATCCTTGCAAGAAAAAGTCAAAGTTCTCTAATATTTTTCATTATGAGATATTAAGATAATGTTATTTAACAAATATATGATTAGGAAACATACTTTTAGACAATTTTACTAATGTTAGTAATCCAAAAATAAAATTGTCTTTTTCTTTTGGTGGCTAATTTGCTAGAAGTTGAGAAATGGGTTTCTTAATCTTTAAAAAGTGTTCATTTCCCCTATATATGTTTTTTTTTCCAGACTCGTATACGATCAGACTCGTATAATAGGAAATATTTACTACATGTCAAGAGTAAAGTACTGGGGTGTGTGCTGTTATAGTAAAATAATCAATGATGGGGTGGAGTGATTCCTCTTATACCACAGCAATTTGCTAACAATCACAATTTTGTTTATTTATTACTCAATGACACACTGTTTTTATCCATTTATAGTTACATTTAATGTTACTTCCTGTTACCACTTATGTTATAGCAGCTATAAACGTTCCCTCAAGGAAAAAAAGAAAAAAAAACATAGATTGTCATGGTAGCGAGAACCCTTAAAACGTAAACTTCTCTGTCCTGAAGATGTCAAAAAACTTAAACTTACAGCTTGACTTCTGACTGAAACTGGAGACTCCTTCCATAAATATTAAGTAAACACCTTCTTAAGCTTCACCACATCAACGATTAGATTATTATTTTTGTTTAATCTGTTTATATGTGGAGCGTTTGCCTTACAAGTTCCCGTGTAAGCTGTTACTATAGAAACGATAACGTACTAGGACGAGCGCATTCATATAACCCTGTAATTTGCATCCGACCAATCAGATTTGAGAATTCAGATTCTACAATTCCACAAAGGTGTTCTAGTGAGCTTTAGATTCATGAGAACAGAACCTTAACTACTGACACCTTAAGCTCAGAGAGGAAACAGACATCAAACCACACAACTAATTCATGTGAGTTAGAAAGAGTGTGAGAGGGAGAAGAAGAAGAGGAGAAAGTGTGAGTTTCGGAGGAAGCATGACTCAGCCGGGTGACACGTGTTAGCCTGCTAGCCTTGCGTGGCCACATCCCTATGTCTTCCTGTGTCACCAACACACTATCACCCATCCCACTCTGCTAACAAAGCTAACACTACATGCTCCACTTAGCTTAAATCTCTCCTACCAGTTCCTCCACCTCATGCTGAGACAGCGTCATCCCTTTAATGCCACTTCACTGATTTTCCACTCTAGATCTATGGAGGCTTGTGCAGGGAATTGGGAATGCTCCTGCAAAGAATTGTGGGGGTTGAATATCCGGATAGATGAGAATATTCTGTGGCGTGACATTAAAGGAGAATCTGATCGAAGTCTATTTTTTGCGTCCACTGTTTAACTCGTGGCGTATGTATAACTGTTAGGTAAGGGAGCTATTTCTGAAAAGTGATCATTAAAATGACAAATACTGGCAGGTAAAAAAAAAAATACCAGCGGGGGGGAAAAAAGAATGAGTTTGAAGCATAGGCTCACTGCAGCACTTTAAATGTGACATGATGTTTGATGATTAATTGATCTTAATTACCACTTACTAGCTCTGTTACACAATGTGGCAGGTGGATGATCTCTCTGTGTGTCTCCCCCTCTCTCTCTTTCTCTCGATCCCTCTCTCTTTCTGGAGTTTGCTTTAAGCAGAAAAAAGTTAACAGACAAATTGACTGGATCACAAGGTCACAATTTCACATAGTTGAATGTTTATTCAGCTAGCTCAGCGAAAACCTGTCTGTTGTTCAAAGATAAAACAGCATCAGTCTAAAGTTTCATTTTTGGCATCCATATCAAATTATTTGCTGTTAACCACCTTTTAAAGTGGATATTTTGGATTTTTGTGGGACGAGTGCAACAGCACCACCAGTGGTGGTGAAAAATACACAGAATGGTATGAACAATATCTTTCTAGCCTAGACTGTAATCTGATGTAGCCCATAAATAGATGATCAATCAATAATAAACAACAACACACAGACATGCACACAATATTTATTTTTGGTTCATGTCTTGTGCTTTTGTTTCAGTTCTAGTCCTGTTTCCACCCCTCATCCTGTCACTGGTTGATTATCCTAATGTGGTCACCTGTTCTGTGTCTCTGATCACTTGGGTTATTTCTACCCAGACATTTCTGCTCCATCTTACCTTTTGTCTGAGCCTTGTTCTCTGCTTCCACGCTTCCTGGTTTTGATCATGTAGCCTATCAGTGACAGTTATGCCAGATGATTATACAGAGCGACACACCAGAAAATAATATCTAGTCATATAGTATAATAAACATGAGTGTGTGCACAGGAAACAAAATAAAGAAGTTTCACTGTAGTAAGAGAATGGAAAGAAGAAATGGGAAAGAAGAATTTAGTTATTTATACTGCACATGAGGATTGTTTTTGCCAATATTATGCTGAAATCCATCTCCCACTGCCTCCATTTAATCATTCAATAAAAAATGTCTTGCTCTCTGCTCAATATTTTGGCATTTCCCTGTAAGAATCCATTACCACTTCACTGATTTTGTAATGTTTTTTTTTTTTTTTTGGGTGTGCAAAATATACCCACAAACTCTTTCTCTGTTCTCTATGCAGCTACATTTCCGTGCATACAGTCATGGTTAAAGCTTGTCTCACGTTTCAATGTAGTCGTTCTTTTAGGTATTAGAAATTACAGTGAATTATTAAAAAGGAATCTGTACTCCTAGTGAGTGTGCAAAAGTGGCACCTCCTTTAGCAGCAATAATTTCACACAGTTGCCTCCTTTAACCAATTATCAGTGTCTAACATCTTCCTGGAGCATTTTTTCCCCAAATCTCACCAGCTCTGTGAAGTTCGAAGGATGTCGTGTACGAACAGATTCGTCAGGGCTTTGGCTTGGCCATTCCATTACACCGAACCTCTTCTTCCTAAATCATTCTCTAGTGGACCTCCTTGTATGTGTAAGATTGTTGTCTTGTTGAAACTCAGTTTTCAAACATACAGCCTGATATTCTTCTCAAGAGTTTATTGATATTTCTCACAATTCAAAAATGATTCTTTCAATTATTTCAAGCTGCCTGGGGCCAGAGTAAGAAAAAGAGCCCCACACAATGATCCTACCACCACCATGCTTCAGTGGGAATAAGCTTTTGTGGGTATTATGCCATGTTGGCTTTTCACCAAAAATCATCCCTCTTTAGCTGGCCAAAGACCTCAATTTTGGACTCATCTATCCATAGAACAGACTTCCACATTTCTTCAGCCTTGTCCAGGTGGTTTCAGACGGGCAGCTTTTCTACTTTTTTTTGACAGAAGAAGCTTCTTCTGGGGACTCTTGGATAGATGCCATTTCTGTTCAAGGTTCTTCTCATTGTTGATTCATGAAGCTTTGACACCTCTGAATATTATTTTTTGAATAATTTTTACCTCTTCTATTATTCTCCTTGTGGCCATGGGTGAAATTGTAGAAAGACATCAACAGCTACGCTTCACCTTGCCTTTCACCTTGCCTTCTTTTTGCGTCATTTTATCTTTGTCCAGTGCATCAGTTCTGACACCACTTACTTTTACATTTTTATTCATTAAAGGAAATGGCATTACATTTTACCATATATTTTGAGTAGAAGGATGAATTTTTATTTAGCTAGAATATTTATTTCATGGAAATAATGTTGTTGATGAACATTTCCCTACATTTACTACTTTGCCATACTCTTAAGAATTCCTTCTCTCAGCATGTGTTATAGTTCCCAGCATGACATCATGTACTTTTGTTTACATTATCATTGTTTTTGTTTTGATCATATCTCTGCACCTGTCCTGCCACTGGTTTGTTGTCTTACTGTGTTCACCTGTTCTGTGTTTAGCTGTTGAATAGTTTGCCTATTTATACATTTTTATGTCAGTATTTTTTTTACAGTATGAATTTGCAGGTATACCATTCAGTCCTGTTAGTTGTTTATCTGGAAACGTAAGCAAGGAAACTTCACACATTTTAGTTGAATATCTCTGTTCTGTACTATTTCTAGTATTTCCTTTCAGGTTTCTTATGCACACATTCAAAATGTAGTTAGCACATGTGAATGGAACAAAGCTATACAATCAAAATATTACTTCAATACATAACATAACACAGCAGCTTTTCCTCAATATGCCTTATGCACACAGGCAGCATTAATCATAGACATGACCTCTCCTTATATAAGCATTACATAAGATATCTTAACATGAGCCCACTACTTTTGCCTACACAAATACTACATATTGCAAGGACAATAACAGCCTACTTTGTGACAGCCTGGCGACAGCCATATGCTAACAGAAGCTTTAGCTGGGTGATTCGTGCACTAGTCCAGCCTGGTGGCACATGAGAACAAGAGAGTCACACTGCCTCATTAGGAAATTAACAATGTGAACCGGGTATGTATAAATGCATCTGTATGTGTGTGTGCCTCGTGCTGCTCTTCCTCTATGCTCAATCAAAATGCAGAGTGCACTTTAAACCAGAGGATGTTAGAGACGCTGGCTCCAGGAGGCTGAGTTTTGATTGACGGGTCAGTAAGAGAGGTCTTTACAGAATCGACAGAAAATAAAAAAAAGGCCTAAAAAAATACGAGGCGGAAGAGTCATTATACTCATTGGCAGGTTTTTTACAATGTGTTTCAGTGATCGATTGCTCAATGCGTTTCAGTGTAGAGGACGGTAAACAATTGGGGATTGGTGGATGAGAGGGAACTGTAAACTTGGCCAGTCTACTGTGCAGCACTGTACCACACTGCCCCCTGGAGGAGGGTTGAGAAAATGAAGTGTGCATTTCTTATCTCTTCGTTTCAAGCACTGAGAATGGTGACTGGAGTGAAGGAGAATATTTCAGCTATTTTAAGCAACAGCTTAAAAGCTTCATGTCAGAATAATAAAGAAACAAAGATGAGAGAGCTAAGGAATTATGGGAGAGCTAACACTAAGGCAAAACCGTAACAGCTGTGAGGAACAGCTTTCTATATAAATAAATGATCAAGCTATAATAAACCAACAACACATTTTAGGGTGTTATATCATTACTGAATACATGGTTACAGCAACATTACATGTTGTTAACATATGCCAATGTTTTGTAAATAATTTCACATACTGGTGTCACAAATTCCCCATCTCAGTGTGACAAGTGCTGTTATCATGCTGCTTTTTTACGTCATGTACTTTTGTTTCTGTTTTAGACTTCTGCCTGCCCCTTACAGTCACTAGTTGATTACCCTAATGTGTTCACCTGTTCTGTGTCTCGCCTTGCTTACTTTGAGTATTTCTACTCTGTTGTTTCTGTTCCACATTGTAAAGTCTAATCATGCCTTTTGTCCGTTAAGTCCAAGCCCTGTTCTCTGCTTCCATGTTTCCAGGTTTTGATCCTGCTCATGATTTTTTGTTTTCTAATTATGGATTATCCTGAGGAATATCCTGCATGTTCTCCCCAGGTACTCCGGTTTCCTCCCCCAGTCCAAAGACATACGCTGTAGGCTGATTGGCTTCTCTAAATTGTCCGTAGTGTGTGCGCGCGATTGTGCCCTGCGATGGGTTGGCATCCTGTTCAGGGTGTCCCCCGCCTTGTGCCCGAGTCCCCTGGGATAGGCTCCAGGCTTCCCGACGGCCATTACAGACTCTGACAATGACTTGCATCCTGCCTTCCATTCATGGTGAATGTAAACCACCTGCCTGTGTAGGGACTGATGGACACCCAAGTCTATAGAAATGCTTTTATAACCCAGTCTTTTGCAAATGTTCTCTAGAGGGCACATTGAACCTGAAAAGAATTACTCACTTTAGAGATTTAAACCAAAATCCATGTCAAAACCATGCAAGAATGATAGAGCAAAGTAGCAAGTAGTTTGATGAATAATCCTTGATAAATAACTCTGTCATTATTATGTAAGTACTAAAACATTTGCAGGCATCTTACTGCCATCACAAACTGCAGATAAAAGAAGAGAAGAGTTTGCAAGTATATGTACATATGCAATGTATGCAAGTAGTATGCATGCTCCCAACGAAGCAAAAAGCTTCCTCATGATAAAGCTCAATAAGTGCTGATTGTATTTATTAACATCACAGATGCTCATGGGACCTTAGAAAGTCCAAATGGTCCATAATCTATAATGAAGCAGCCTTAACTGGTTTTCCTGCCTGCCTGTTTCTCTTTCTTGGTGGCTTTTTTATTGCATAGCCCCAACACTATTCTTTTGTCTTCCGATTAATGGTGCACAAATCTGCCCCATTTCTACTGGTCTGCAATTCATTCTCCGAGGTCTCTGCAGATCTCTGTGCAGAGTTTTTCAGCTGCAGGAATGCTAATGGTTTAGTCAATAATACCTAATAATTGGGACTTTTATGATGGTGTCTGCTCTTTTCCCATAGAGGCTGGCCTTCCTTTAATCTGAATTAATGGCTTTGGGCTGATCATTTGATTTATTGATATATTAAAACTTCCTATCAGCGAAATGGATAACATAGGAAAAACAGGTAAAACACCTGTCATCCTGGATGCAAATAAAATCTGCCTGGAATGGAAGGGGCAGCTTGTATAAATGCTGTTCAAAGATATAAAAACAATTTAAGGATTCATTCCGGCATCCACATCAGATTATTTGGTGTTAACAAATGTCTTAAGGTGGATTGTTTTGGATTTTTGTGGAAGTGAACCTGGGGCTGATTTCTTTCTAGCCAAGACTGTGGACTGGTTTCTTTGGTGCTTAATTTCACATCAAATAGAAAACCATTGGGTCAAGTCTTTCTTGTTTTCCTTGTCCGTCAATCAACATAATGCCTATTATCAGTCACAAACAACGAGCTGGCTAGCTGGCTTTCTCTCCAGAAACATGTTACACCAGGAACACCCATAATCACCCGGTAAAGAAATCCACAGAGATGAAAATCCAGTGGCTTTAAGGAAGGAAAAAAAAAGTCCCTGATAGAGTAATACTGTCTTCAAATCACCCAATAATATTCCTAATCAGAAGGTATTACCCTATAAATGTTCACGATTGGCTGGGCAGCCAAAAGAACTGCTCTAATACAGATTTGAACCGCAGGGACACTGGTATATATCCATGCACACCCCCACGTCAGACTGAAATGAGGAATGCGTTGCACAATCTCAAAGGGGGAGTGGTGTTCTGCTATGGACTTCACATCCTATTACCAGAAGTTCTTTTTATACTAATCATAATAATTCCAAATGGACTTTCATTTGGAGTAGAAGGACGGGGACAAACAGATATCGCTATAACAATTACTTAAATTATAATGTGGTTACGAGGATGTACATAGAGTTTGGTGAATTAAAAGTGATCGGCTGTAGAAAAAGTCCAAAAAAAAAAGCCTTAACACTTGTTTGAAAGTAAAGTAGAATGAATAGTGTGCACCAAATGCAAATTCTCAAATGAATACAAAATGGACCTTATCTCAACTACGAAAGAGCTTTTGTAGGGGAAAAAAAAGGACAGTACGGCACAGTGAAGGAGCGAGTCTCTGAGTCATTCAAATAAAGCGAATGGCCCAAGAGCCCGCTTTCAAAAACAAAAAAGCTCCCGCAAGGAGATAAGCAAGACTCTGAGAGCTGCGGGTGATGCCTTTTGTTAAAACACGTGTGGCATTGCGGCAGCAGCCTAATGAATGGCACTTGCCGTGTCCATGGAGACAGAAACAGTGAAATACAGAGCTGGAGCCGTTTGTCTCTGACTCAAGCCGAGCAGTACAACCTCGCAAGAACTGGAAAGCTGAACAAGAGGCTCCAACGTGTAGCATCACTTTAAAAGCACATTATTACTCTGCTGTAAGGAAGTGGGAAGGTCAGCAGGAGTCTATTTTCTAGCTGACAGACTGTGAACTTCTAACAGTTTTAACTCTGTTCTGAGATCCAGTCTGCAGAACCCGAGATTCGTATACTGAATGTGTGAGTAAAAATGTAAGCAATAAAACACTAATTACCTTACAATGCCATCAACAGAGGTCAATGTCATATCCACTATCCATTAATAAATGCAGCTACCTGTTACCTTCAACATACAGGGACAACTTTTTTTTTTCAGTAACACTCCATTTCTTCTATCAGTGTTTCCTAAGGCACTTTGGAATATTGTAACTCCACACAATTAGAAAACCCAATCTAGCTGTACCGTTTCTAAGCTCCAGCTAGCTAAGAACATCCTGCCTTTAATAAACCCACTGACATTGTAAGGCCTAACACACATGAATATTTATGTTTTTTAGCAAGCCAGTTGCTTGGGAACATACACCGCTTAGCTGGAGTCTGCATTTCCAGCATCCTTGAAGGCAAAACCAGAGCTCTAATCATCTTCTAATGGTGGCTATTAGGGTCAGCCTAGGGTCATCCTGACATTAGCTCTCATTTCAGAAAATTTGCATGTTAATAATTTGTAAACTGAACTAAGAAAGCTCTTATTTGTTATTGCACATAAATCAAAGACTCGTTAAACCATTAGCATTTATTAAAATATACCAAACTAGAGTGATATTTTTTCTGACCATCTGAATTCAATGGATTTTCTATTATATAATCTGAAATAACAATTATAGAAGGTGCAAAAATTCTATTATCATGTAGAATATTCAAAGAACTAGCAATAAGGAGTTGTATTCAGTGAATCTTTCGTGCACGGCCAAGATTCAGTCCTCTCTCGTTCAGCAAGTCAGTGTTTGAATCAGTGAATCTTTCAGTCGTAGTTAAGATTCACTTCTTTTGTGTAGCAAAGCAGTGTTTGATTCAGTGAATCTTTTGATCATGATCAAGATTCTGTCCTTTCTCATTCAGCAAATTCGCTCCTCACGGGTTAAGCAGGTCAGTGTTTGATTCAATGAATCTTTCGTTCATGGCTGAGATTCGTTCTTCTCTTTTGTTAAGCAGGTCAGTGTTTGATTCAGTGAATCTTTTGTTCATGGCTGAGATTCGTTCTTCTCTTTTGTTAAGCAGGTCAGTGTTTGATTGAGTGAATCTTTCAGTCATGGCTGAGATTCGTTCTTCCTCTGTAGCAGCTCAGTGTTCGAATCAATGAATCTTTCAGTCATGGCTGAGATTCGTTCTTCTCTTTTGTTAAGCAGGTCAGTGTGTGATTCAGTGAATCTTTCAGTCATGGCTGAGACTCGCTCCTCTCTTGTTAAGCAGGTCAGTGTTTGAATCAGTGAATCTTTCAGTCATGGTTGAGATTCGTTCCTCCTGTGTAGCAGGTCAGTGTTTGAATCAGTGAATCTTTCAGTCACAGCGAATATTCACTCCTCTCTCATTCAGCAGGTCAGTGTTTGATTCAGTGACTCTTTCAGTCATGGCCAAATTTTGCTCCTCTCTCAGCAGCAGGTCACTGTTTGAATCAGTGAATCATTTGATCATGACCAAGATTTGCTCATCTCTCGTTCAGCAACTCAGTGTTTGAATCAGTGAATCTTTCAGTCATGGCCGAGATTCGCTTCTCTTGTGTAACAGAGGAGTGTTTGAATCAAAGAATCTTTTGGTAATGGCAGAAATTCACTCCTCTCTGATTCACTGTTTGAATCAGTGAATATTTTATTCGAATGAATCCAAAAGAATCATTTACCTGACTGAATTCAAGTGATCCAGTTACTGAAAAGACAAAAAAAATCCATCTCTAATTATTTGTTACTAAGTAAACACCTAGTCTATCCTAATGCAATTTCTACATAAAAAGCTCAATTGAATTTCAGTTCCCTATAATGGTGTACAATTTGCTGTACCAAAAGCATAATTACTCTGATTATCAGTCTTCTAACATAACCACACGTTACCATGACACCCATCCTCTAACACCCAAACTCTATTGCAGACACACTGTGAAACTCACACATACACAAACACACAAACATTCCTGAAGCTTCTATATTCGTCATGACACTGAAAATTAGTGCAGCTGCAGAAGGGTGGTGTAACACCTCAAGAAGTTCAGTCTCTTGTCAGGTGATCAAATTTCTCTTTTTAAATAGGATTTCCACAGATCCAAAGAAACCAACACCTTCATGGGTGCAAAATACAGCAAGCAATCAAACGGCAGAGAATTTCAGTGAATTTAATTGAAGATTATCATGGGAATAGGAGAAAAAAATGGCCAAGATGATGAACTTGTGGCAAATGTACACTGGTTTTTACCTAACCACAGTAAGATGAACATATTAGATGGTTGAGAAATTGCTTTAATATTCACACCAGCCTGAAAAGCTGAATGAAGCAAAATAAATTGGGAAGGCAGGAAGCAGCTAGGTGTAGGAAGTCCATCTGTGCTGTGTGTGGCCCTGCTGTTCCAGACAAAGAAATTTATTTAACACAAGCCCACGTGTCAAGCTGTATGGAAGGTTTGAAGCAGACGCATGCAAAATTAAAGGCTATATCTCACTGAGTCATTCAGTTAGCCCATCCCTGAGCTTGTAGTCCTGAAAGTGTATAATCTCTCTCTCCCTCTCTCTCTCTCTCTCTCTCTCTAGCAAGCTAAAATGGACTTCTCTCTATCTTGGTACATATCTCATCTTTGTGTCATCACTGTTATCTCTGTCCTTGTCGCTCTGCTGAAGGATTTGATTAGATGAAACTGTGGTACTTCGTATTTGACCTTAACAGGAAGTAGCACTGAGACTAAAGTATGATTTTTTTTTATTTTTTATTTTTTTTTTATGATTGCCAGGTTATGCAGAAAACTCAGAGCACTAGGTCTGTGTATGTTGTGTTCATTTGCTTTTGTTTATTTCGAAATGTAAATGGGAAAACAAGGAAACAGCTTTTCATTTCTTTTTTTTTCTTGGTACACATTAAAATAGGAATTAATTCTTTTTTTTTTAACTATTTCAAAAACAATAAAATATTGACAATTTTTTTGATTGTCTCTACTTGTTTCACCACACAATATGAAATATGGAAAAACCCCACTGCGATACATTTCATTGTGAGTCAGTGTAACAGCTTCAGGTAATGTTCATATAATGTAACTCAAATAACCACGTTTTACAACCGTGGTGAGCAGAAAAGCATCTCAGGATGCACAACACATTAAACCTTGAGGCAGATGGGTTATATTAGCCAAAAACAGGAATCTGAGGCTACAGTGGACACGGGCGCACCAGAACTGGACAGTCGAAGATTGAGGAAAAAGCCCATGTGATGTTTTGAGATGCATTTCTGCTCACCACGGTTGTATAGAGTGCTTGTTTGAGTTAGTATAGCCTTCCTGACAGCTCAAACTAGTCTGGCTATTCTTCTCTAACCTAATCAACATGGTATTTCCACTTGCAGAACCATGACTGACTGGATGTTGTTTGGTTTGTTTCATGAATCATTTGGTCACGAACGAATCACAAACATGCACAATTCAGTCTCAGTCACTGTGATGTAACTGAGTCATTACTTTCGTTGAGTTCCAAACCGGAAAACTAAACATGGAAACAAAGCACTACAAAGCACTACATTTGCATAATTAAGCCTTCATAATTATCTGAGGTTTTACAAAAGTTTACATTATGTATTTATCTGTTTCAATTTTGTAAACATTCACGTGTATAATGAACCTGATCTGCGAAGGCTTCAAATCTTTTGGTTGTTTTATCTTTTTCTTCAATTTATACGTAACACTATCTGTATTTGTAAGCGTTTGTAAATAGTGTACTTTTTATTTGCAATTGCTTGTACATGGAAACTCTTGAGTCAGATTATATTGCATGGTGGAGTGTGCCACTGGACTGCGTACTGAGCGAATCTGCGGTAGCTTCAATTACTTCTGATTTAACCTTTAAAAAAAAGCCTCATTTTTTAGATTGTTTACATATTGCTCGAGGAAAACACTATAAAACAATACTGCAAAATGAAATACACTGGATAAGAGTGTCATTTTGTGGAAAATGAAGTACATCAGAAGAAAACATTAAATAATGGTAAGCAAGGGCAAAAAAATTAAGTCAATACGATAAACGATACTGGACCGAGCATGGAACCTTGATGGAGTCCATCTGCAAAATTACAACCAAAAAAAAATGGTTTTGTGCTGCATCTCTGCAGATCTTAATTGTTTTGTTTTTTTAACAGAAGACCAGCAATACAACACTGAACAAGTAGCAGGTATACAAAAGCCTGTTTATTTTTTGGATGAACACTTCCTGTGATCTAGTAACACTAGAATTGGAATAGCTACAGCCCCCGTGTGCATATGTAGACTCGATATAAGATAAATAATCTAAAAAAACAGTGAAATACATCTATTTTCATTTCTGGACGCCAAGTAACATCTCATCCTCTCTCTCTGTCTTGCCTTCACACCTACACACACCATAAATAGAGCCAAGGAACAATGAAGCATGCACACACTTCAATAAATAATGGCTTCCTCGTGTTAACATGTGAAGTCAATCTATTTCTGCTCTCCTGGTGACAACAGGGTGAGAACCAAAAGTACAAAGAAGCCATTACTATGAAATTACTATCAAATCAGGGGGAAATAGACTTGTCACAGTAAAAAATCCAGATGACATTTCAGTGACAACTGTCTCTTTCCCCAAGACTGACAGATAATTTACTCAGATTGTGTTCTTATGCCGTTCTTATGTTCTCTCAACTGGGATGAATCGCACGATTTACCCGACATACACAGGCTCCATGGTGATAACAGTCAAAACGAGGAGCGAATGTACACGTGTGTGACAGTACATAATAACGGAGCATGCTCCAACATGGTGGAAAATATCCGATAGCTCTTTAAGTAGAGGAGTGAAAATTGGCTCAGTCTTTCATCCCGTGGCTCATACGAAGAGCAAGGCCAAGCATCAGAACTGGCATCCATCACGCGCTTTATGTTTAAAAAACACGTGGCAGCGTGAAATGCAATATGTTTGCAATGCAAGGTTCAGAAAAATGCTAATTCTGTTTATCCTGAATGTATTTTTGCTATTCAAACCAAATAAAATGGCAGCGCCAAAACTATTATCTCTATACCCACGAATTTGAAACAACTCAGCTACCATTACACTGACCTTTAGAAGCAGATCCAAAAAGCCCAGTGGAGGACACGTATTGTTGAAGCAGTTTTTTTTACTCCTTACTCAACAAACCAGTCTAGGATGAAGTGCCTATCTGCAGATATGCCTAACAGCACTCATTTAACACTTCTCCATCTTCCTCTTACTGGTCATGAACAACAATTAGTGATGAAATAACACGGAGCAGCACAATAATATGATATTACTACTACAGTTCACACCCATTAGCCAAAAGCTCATCATTATTAAACAACCTGTGACAAGAACACAGGTTTTTCTCTCTTACTAAAATGCAGATGCCTTCCATTATAACCTTGTGAGACCCCTAAACACAGGCAATTAAACTCAAGCTAATTATTGAGCTTTCCAGCTCTGGGAGAAAAAAAAAAAAAACAAAGAACACAAGAAAACTGCTGCGAGTTAAAATGTTAGTAGTTTCACGTAGACAGATAAGTAGGATTACAGGATAGAGTGAAAAAAAGTCTATGTAATAGGAACATAATAAAAATGCAAATGAAAACGTTGTGGAAAAAAAAACACATTGAATCAAGACTTGCTGTGTTTTGAAAAATTTCCATTTGTTAGGGTTTGGTGCACCATTGGCTTAAAAAAGAAAGTTTAATATATACTCACCAGCTACTTAAATAGGGACAGCTGTACACCTGTATATTCATGCACTTATCCAATCTTGTGGAACCAGCGCAATGCATAAAATCATGCAGATACACATCAAGAGCTTCAGTTAATGTTCACATCAAACATCAGAACGGGGAAACAGTGTGATCTCAGCAGCTTGGACCGGTCGTTTCCGAAGTATTTCAGAAACTGGAAACTTAAATCACAACTCTTTACAAACATGGTGAGCGGAAAAGCATCTCAACTCATCAAACCTTGAGGCAGATGGGCTACATGAGCAGAAGACTACCTTGAGTTTCATTTCTGTCAGCCAAGAACAGGAATCTGATGCTAGAGTGGGCACAGGCTCACCAAAACTAAACAGGTGATAGGAAAGAAACATCAGCTGGTCTGAAACTGCCACACCGCCACACTGAAACAGTCATGCCATGGTCAAAGTCACTGAGGTCACATTTTGGATTATTGGATATCTGTACGAATAAGCAGGTGTACAGGCACTTCCATTAATGTGGCCGTGTATGTTATAAGTATACAAGAACATTATATAGTGGTGTAGTCCTCCGAGGATAAAGTACTGAGAGCAAATTCAGAGGAAAATTGGAGACTTCAAGTCAACAAATGAAAAAATCCAGTGTGGTGATAAGAGAATCAGGGCCAATAGCCTATAGCAGTAACGTTTCTGAGAAAGGAGTGTTGAACCGTCAGAGACATTGGTGACATTTTGAAGCAAAAAAAAAGAGACATAATGGATAGTGGAAACTTAACCAAGCATCTGCTGGAGTGCAGCGCCAGCAGGGATGTTGCTCTCTACTTTGAGCCAAAGCTGCTCTGATGCTGTGGATTTGTGTACGCCATGTGAGAAATGAATGCCAGATGCCATGAATGCCTGTCAGTGCTTTTGCCTCATACGTTTATGTCAGCATGACTGCGCTTGACTGGAGCGTGGCTTTGCGTTATTCACTCACGAGCATCTAAATCGACTTAATTTATTAGGCTCATCAAATATAGAGAGCTAATACTGAGTGAAATGTGGTTAAAGGGTGATTTCACAGTCGTGAGGGATGTGTTAACTGTTTTTATAGCAAAAGTAGACGATAAGTGACTTGCAGATGGATGTAGTCTGATTCAATTAGAGGAAATCCTGATAGACTGACAATTAAACTGTGTTTCCTCCAAATACCTAAAATGGCAGGCATAAAATCTGTAAACTTTTCAGTGCAACTATGCTTTAGATCTATATGTGTTTCATGCTTGTAAGAATTATGCATTCACGGAGTGCTTTAGTGCACATGAAATGTTCCTTTTTTTAAATCCAGGTCTCAGCACCAATATCTTTGTCTGTGTGTCAATGTTATCCGAGGTGTACCACCCTACGTGTACTGAAGAATAGTTGCAAAGCAAACTCGAAACCGATATTACATGAAAGCACCGCAAATGAAAACTGCCTCCTGCCAAACAACACCATGTTAGACCGTATATACAGCAAGAGAGCGCGACTCTGCCAAAGCGTGTGAAAAAAAGTTATTTAAGAGAGCTTAAAAATGATTTTCACAGAAAGCACAAAAAGAAAACAGCTCAAAAACTCCAGCTCTATCTCTCCTCACCCAGTAAAGCTGTGCTCAGTTGTCAAGAACCTTCCTCTCTCGTTTTCCAAGTCAACACTATAAATCCTGTTTTAGAAGTCAAAGCTCCCTCCGAGCTTATCCATCAGAAGGAACACCCTGCTGTTTTGTGGGTCAGACGGATTACCACCACCTTTAAGGAGTTCTGACCGACTCTTTTTTTTTTGCCGATCCTAGCCTCTTAAATCCCTGCTCCAAGCTAAAACACATCCAGAACACTTGAATAGAAGCAGCTCGATGTTTGAACAACTCTTTCTGCTTACCAAGAGAGTAAAAAATGAGCAATACCATTGTTTTTTTTTTCCCTGAGCCAAAACACACTCTCTAATGACAAATGTATGCTTATCTTGCTACTGACCATGCTGCTATAACACAAGAATTTCCCTCATGGGATCAATAAAGTATATCTATCTATCTATCTATCTATCTATCTATCTATCTATTCATTCACAGAGATTCACATTCACATAATACAGCTGTATAGTTGAGGGTTAGGGGGCCAGGCACTCCTGGTTAATAGCACAGAACCTTAACTGCTAAGCTTTCACTATTTACAGGAGTTGTAGACAACCATTGAATATACTATGTGTGCAGTTTGTTTACCTATTAGCTGTGAATTGGTGCAAGGTTAACAATTATTAAATCTTTGAAATATTGAAATGGTCTGAAAAAAGCAGAAAAAATTCTTAAAGCTCACAACTTTGGTATTCAGAGTTGGCAAAGTTCAAAACTTGCGTCAATATTTACACAGGGAAAGTTCCTCTTTATTCAGAGTTGGGTTACGAAATTCAGATCATTAAAATCACCTGCATATAGTTCACGCCTCGGTTGCCAGATTTTTCTTGAGTAAACTTTTCCGAGACACCACCGCCTTTAAGCACAGCACTTGCCTGAAAGAAATCCGGGGATAAAAGTGCGGACTGAAGGAGCAATTTTGCCTCCCTATGCACACATAACAGCTCAGAATCCAGCCCTTAATTTTTTCCTTCAAACATCACAAAAGCAAAACAAAGAAAGAAAGAAAAAATGCAGGGCCATTCATGTGAAAGGGTTTCAGAGTAGGTAATCTCCTGAAAAGTTCTGTGAGAACTAAGATTTCAAATAAGATTTATGACACATCTTGAGTTCTATTCACAGAAAGGAGCATCCATCACCAAAATATTTTAGGTATGACTCAAATTCTCTCAGCACATACTTGACCATGTACAGTGTCTTATGGAGCTGAAATTACAATGCAACCATCCATCATCTCCAGGCTGACACTGATTTGATTTTGTGGTGCAAATGATTGTGGGTCAATTTCTGAAAGGTTTTAAAGATTTTGCATTTAAAGTTATTTGGAGGAGAAAAATAACAAGTCCTTTCCTGAATATTGCCTTAACAGACAGGACTTTTACTGGAGGATTGGTAAGAGACGAAGGGAAAGCATTCCACTTTTGAGGAGCCAGTAAAGTAGTAGTAGAGTAGATCTCTGAAAAGGAAAGGTAAAGACCAGCAGCAGAACGTACGCATTGTGCTAGTTTGAATGTAAATGGCCACTACATTTGAGTTTACACATTACTACAAGATTAACAGTTGCACCAAGTAGCATAGTTTTAATATAGCCTGAAATTATAACTTAAAATCTATAGCTACTCCCTTGTAGATGCAACATCTGCCTACTACACAGTAATTCTTTTGGCATATGTGGGAAATATTTTTATGGTCTATGATCACCAAACGTGGCCTGCTCTGTTGCAGCAGTACATATAAATATAAGGGATCATAGAATAAACTACAAATAAGCTATTTTTATATTAAGCAACGTAACAAGCACAAAATATCAGTTCTCATTGAGATTACTGGCAAAACATCACAGAAAATTTCAAACCATTTTCCCCTTTTTTCCTCCCCATATCCGCCCTCTTCCGCATACATGAGCTCACAGAAGCCCACAACTGGCTGATGTGACTGTGATTGACAGGGGAGAGACAGTAATACCAGAGCCCACCCACCCAGAGACCACGGCCAATCTCCTGACGACATGGCGAGCATGTTTCCATTGTCTTCCCTATCTTTCGTAGCTATGGTTTGTTACTACAATGCCATTGTTGCATGAGAGCCCAAGCAGAACAAGTACAAGAGATGGAATATTTTAATTCACCACTTTATTGTAAAGTACAGAGTATTTGGATTTTGTTAAATGCTAGACCTTGCTTGCTGCTCCCCCGCATCTACATCATGGATGTACATGTACTTCCTATTTATGTCAGATCATGCTCCTGGTTGTCTGGTGATGGCGAAATACAGTATGTCCACTAGTAATGATATACCTTAAGTATCTGTGGTGCAAGTGAAGTTTTTCACTGCTCTGGCTGCGAAGTTGGTACGCAGGTGTGTAGTTTTGAACAAGGATACGTAGACAATGTAGTGCAGAGACCTTGGAGACCCGGAATGCAACAAGTTTAAATTTGATTACTGCTGCAACAGGAAGTAAGTGGGGTGACCTGAGTCACACAAGGCAATTTCAAGAGGTTATGAACCAGACAAGCAGTAGCATTCTGAACAACCTGTAGAGGAAATTATAGCATGTGACTGGAGAACAGCAAGTAGAGAGCTGCAGCCAGAAGGTCTTCTAGAAGTTGTATAAGAATCTGAACAGTTTCTGTAGTCAGGAAAGGTCATATTCGGCTGATGTCGTGAAGAAGAAATCTGCAAGCTCTGGTAGATATGATCGGAAAAGTCGATCCTATCATCTAAAAACAGAACAGGACTTTCAGCTGTGTGTGTGCCGGATGGACTGCGAAGGTCAGGGGTCCAGGAATCCTCCTGAAATAATTTTAACAGCTCACAGATGGTCTTAACAGAGTTCGAGACCTTTATTTACAATTTTGATTCGCAACTCTTGCTAGAAATTGCACTCTGAATTTTGATGGCAGGACTAAAAATGATAACACACTGTTTCTTGACATAGATTTCCCACCACAGATTTATAAATGTTTTCTTTGCATGTCATGACATTCGCAGCATGTCCTCCTGCTTGAACATCTGTCTTTATCTTTCTCTCGCTGCATCTCCAAAAGTCTTACACAAGTCGCCTCTTTTCCTTTCCTTTCAATCCCTTTGAGTCTTGCACCTTTCTGCTTGACCACACATATTTAGTGGCCTCAAGCCAGGCTAACAAACTCAAACTTTAAACACCGAAAAGCATTTTTTTTGTGATTTTTTTTTTTTTTTAGGATTCATCTAGACAGACCCTGAAACCTCCTACACAATGTATTTAGTAATATCTTCAATCCCTCCACCTGTGCCAATAAAACCTGTCCATTTAGCCACTGATAGAGATCCAGGTTGTACGGGGGTGGGAAAATCGAAAAGTATTGACAAAAACTAAATGGGGGCAAACAGATTGCTGATTTTCACGTCATCTGTTGTGTACTGACACTTCTGCCCATTCATATGTATTCCTGTCACGCTTTTTTTTCCCCTCTGATAGGGGGCTTGATTGTGATAATAGCCAGAGCCTGATACAATCAGTAAACCGGTGCATTGATCCTGGGGAAGAATATATGGTTCTAACAAGCCATTTTTTGGAATCGAGAGCAGGCTGCTATAACGAATGGATCAATAAATGGTGCAGAGGTCAGTATAATAGTGCAGAAAAGCCCAAGACTATATCAGAAGATCATACATCATGTTAAGCCTTCGTATAAAGCATTATTTTACAGCACCCTCTTTTCTTTTTCTTTCTCAAGAGGACCATTTGAGTAAAGATAAATTACTGGTGATTGGCGACATGCGATGACGTTTGTGATCTATATTGCAATAGTTCTTGTGCAAAGCCACAATCAGGAGGTTTAAGAATTGATTATTTTCTTCATTTTTCATTGTAGACTGGTAATGCAAACCAGGCCATCGTGAATCCGGCCATCTTAAAGTGGTTAAACTTAACCACTCAGCTCTATTTTACTTTGTAACAGCATAAGTCACTGTCGTTATAAGAGTTAAGCTCCATAATGAGTTTGTTGTGCTTTCCTTTTCTTCTTTCTTCCTTCATTTTTTCAGCTATTTCACATATTCTGTATATCCACTCATGATGCGTCCATTGCATGTTTACGTATGTGTTCCACACCATTTGTCCTCTATCCACCATCATACCACAGAACTGACGAATTCTCAGATCAGAACGTGCTGCTTCATTTTCTATACCAACACCTCAGATAGTATATTTGGCTGTAACATAAATGATAGGTTTATATTATTGCACTCATTCTTATACGTTACTGTTTCTATAGTACTTATACAGGGACTTGTATGGTGGATGCTCTACATTAATAAAACCTGATAATAAACAAATAAAAAAAACATGTTATTTAACAACGAAAAACATATAATCATCAATATGGTGAAGTTTTTAGTAAGGGCATTTTTATTTGAAATTTATTGAAGGAGTCTCCAGTGTCAGGAAGTTTTCCACCACGGAAAAGTCTTCAGGACAGGAGTTTATGCTTTGCACTTTCTCTGTAACATGACAAACTGATTTTTTTTCTTTTTCACTTCAAAAAAAGAGGCTGGTGAGGGAATGCCTGTTTGTAGCTCCTATAAGTGACAACATGATAACTGTATGCAAAAAAAGTGGAATTTGTATATTGATTTTGGAAAAGCCAGCCACAAACAAGAGCATCACTAAAAGTACAATAAAACACAACAAAAGACACAAAACAGACAAACAAAGGGGGAACAAACCCTCTGAGAATCTGTTGTAAGAACACGTAGAGCATACTCGCAACCAGAAACGCGCGGTGCAAGCGTAAAGCAATGGCCAGGGGTCCCAGAGAGTCCCATGCTCTGGGTGGGAGGGGCATACTCTATATCCCCTGCCAATCACAGCAACACTAGCTAATCGTGGGTGTCTGTGAGCTCATGCATGTGAAGGAGGGCAGATAACACTTTCCTCAGAGTGTGTTATGCTGCACTGTAACACAGCAGTTCGAAAATATTTGGTAGCTGTTGTGTGATACAGCAGATTTAGCTTGTATTATAATTGTTCATTGATGCCGTTGTTGATGTCATGACGTTGTTCTGTGCAATATGTGGGTCTATATAAGCCTACTTCAGTTCTCTACTTTTCTCTTTTTTTTCCTCAAACATTTTTACACAATTATTTTAAAACAAATACTCACTTATACTATATAGAAATAGTATTTCAGTAACGTACACTAATTTGTTGCAGTTTCAGAAAATTTGAGATGCTGTGTGAATGCCATCATTCTAAACACCCTGGGTCCATTCTCTGGGTCATAATAATAATCAGAAGAAGACGAAGAAAAAGAAGAATCTCAATAAGTTTAATTAATAAAGCGCAGTTTGAAAAAAAAAGAAGCAGCGCAAAGTGGAAAAAAATGTCAAAATTACTTTGGAAAACACAGTAAAACTAATAAGAATGCACGTACCATGCAGAGTGTTTTCATTCCTAAATTTGGTCAATTTGTTGGGTTGATTCATGAAATAATCATGGAGGACTTCAGGCGAAACTCAACCTCATCAAGGTATAAAAAAAGTAGTCTGAGGGGAAAAAAAGAAGGTATTAGTTTTTTGCAGGTTCATTTCATGGAGTGGGGGGAACACACACACACACACACACACACACACACACACAGCAGTGTCTATAATGCTCTTTCTGTCACATTGGATCACTCAAGCACTTCCATCTTGGGCTGTAAAGAGAAGACAGAATCTAATAGGGAAGAGATTTTAACAGGATTCTCTCCATCCTGCCTGGCACTTTTATGAGCCGTTGTGGTTTATTCAAATGGCTTCATTTATAGCAGTGTAAAGATTGGAATTAAACCTATAACTCATATGCCCATTAGAGACGGGATGCAGCGCGTGTGGATTGGGGGGGTGGGGGTTTGTAATTTATGGGAATTTGTAGCATTATCACTGCTTTTGTGCTTGACTGGCCTTATAGCAGCAGGCTATATAGCGTAGGGCTTTTCTCAGCATGTATTTGTTGGCAGCTAATAGATCACAGAGAAACACAGCAATAAACAAGTAGAAAAATTTGTCTTGTATGTTTACATGGCAGGGAGTCCCTGGAGGACTAGTGGTTAGGCCTCGGCGCTCTCACTGCCACAGCCCGGGTTCGATTCCCAGCCAGGGAACCGACCCCAGCCACTGGGGCTGCACAAGACAGTGCCCTCCCAGTGGCGGTCCCAAGCCCGGATGAAACCGGGGAGGGTTGCGTCAGGAGGAGCATCTGGCCTAAAACTGTGTCAAATCATGGCAGGGAGTCATCTGTCACGGGAAATAAATGAACTATCACCGTACAAGGCACCATATTAGAAGACTAGCATGGTTTAAAGGAAAAAATGCACCCTGAACAATCTTTGTAATTAACAAGTGACTTCCACAATTTATTTTCTAATGAAACTGAGCTGAGTTTTTATGGGACTTAGCCCTCGATTCATCTCTAACTAAAGACAATGATGCTGCTTTACTGCTTTAATCTGCCCAGCTCTTTCACCTCCTAATCTGTACACTCTTCTCAGCATCCATAGCTTCATTTTTGATGTGCCATCAACACCATTGTGTTCGTCATCTCGTAGCCGAGCCTCCGCTGTCATATAGCTGCAATGCATTCTGGATCTTTGAGTCCAGTGTTTGCACCAACGTCTGCACTGTTTCTACACTGGATTTCTCATTAATGTGGAATTGAACATCGCTGGGAAATGGTGAGTGGTGGACTTTTTCTTTAAAAGTTCTCCACTTGCTGTGCTTGTGTTTAAGCTCCACACTTGAGAGCTGAACTGTTTTTTTCATATTCTTGCTCTCCTGGAGAAACACTACACCTACTGTACATCAGCTCCTTTTAAATATTAATCTACGACGGTGCTCCGGTCTCTCATTAGCATCGACGTTTCGTATGTTATATTACCCAACACATGCTGTGCTTTCAGGCCACCCACACTCAGAGTAAGACAGAGAAACGGAGACAGAAGAAAGCATGACTTTCATTCTTCCAGTATGGCCAGATATACAGCATCGATCCTTTCTCTCTTGTTCAACTAGATCTAATTACATTTCTACAAGACGGACTGGGATACGTTCTTTAAAAGATCACACACAGACTTTTCAGTGTGTATAGAGCTGTGGCTTCAGGCATCATATTGAATCTCTAGTGCATGAAGAATCACTTAAAACTGCTCTGATGACTATCTAAAGCAAGCGATCATCACAGACCAACACAAATACACAAAGTGGTGAGGTGAGTAGTAGTATTTCAGCCCATCCCCAGTAAATCCTGTTCAGTTTCCATTCAAAAACATTTCCCTTCTTTCACCAACAAACTTCATTGCTAATAATGAAATGTTCGATGGAAAAGCTGCTACACATGCTAGCACTTGCTCGCCTGCTGCGGATAACAGGAAACCGGTTTCCGCAAATTTAATACCTGCCCTTCAGTGGTATTCATCACCCAAAGTGAATTTTAGTGTTAAATTAGATCGTGGATGCAGAATTCCTCTCTTCTGTCCTACTTTCCTTCTTTCTATCCTCCCTCCCTCCCATCCTTCCTTCCTTTCTTTATACTGGAACTGCCCAAGATGTCTGTTTTCCTTTTCTTCATACTTCCTTCCTTCCTTCCTCTTTCCATCTTTCTTCCACCGTTCCTTCCTTCTTTTGTCTCTTCCTTCCTTCTTCTTTGCATCTTTCATCCTTCCTTCTTTCTTCTTTTTGCCTCTTTCCTTCTTTGTTTGCGTCCTTCTTCATTTGTGTCCTTCTTTTTCTTTCTTTCCTTCCTTCCTTTTTTCATTCTTCCTTTCTTTTTTCTTCCTTCCATCTTTCACCCTTCACATATTTCTTCTTTCCATCTTACCTTTTTCTTCCTTCTTTCTTTCCTTCCTTTCTTCCTTCCTTCCTTGTTTCTTTCCTTCTTCCTTTATGTCCTTCTTTTTCTTTGTTTTCTTCCTTTTCCTTTCTTCATTCTTCCTTCTTCCTTTGATTCTTTCTTTCTTTCTTTCTTTCTTTCTTTCTTCATTCTTCACTTTATTTCTTCCCCTTTCTCTCCTTCTTACTATTTCTTATTTATTGTTCCTAACT
The DNA here is from genome assembly GCA_022758105.1 of Pangasianodon gigas. Lineage (NCBI taxonomy): Eukaryota > Metazoa > Chordata > Actinopteri > Siluriformes > Pangasiidae > Pangasianodon > Pangasianodon gigas. The sequence goes on along the minus strand of CM040456.1, from coordinate 31,396,957 downwards.
TCTTTCCTTCTTCATGTTAATCTACAACATGCAGTCATTCTTCTTTCTTTCCTTCCTTGCTGAATTATGGCATAACATATTCTTCCTTTTGTCTTTTTTTCCTTCTTTCCTTCCTTTACCAAATTTTATGATTCATCCTGTACTTGTCCATTTTGCATCCAATCAAATGCTCTCTCAAACACATTTGCTCCACCCACGTACAAATCTGCAGATATAGTAAAAATCTGCGTGGTTATAGTTGTGTAATTTCCTGCACGCTAATTCCGCGTGTCTTGAAAAGATGGTTAGCATTTGTGTGCGTGTCTGTGTTCAATCCCATTCAGAAATCTTGACTGGCTGTTGTGGAAATCAATCGAGCCCTTCCATGTGTTTCCCCCTGACTTCCTGTTTCAAAAGGAAGAATGTCACGTACCATTTCATGGGCACTTGAAGGTAAAATGGACTTTCAAGTCTGTTCATCTTGCACGTTTTCTGCTGGTGTTATCAATTTTGCACATGTTTGTACACACACTAACCTTTAGTATATCAGGGCCAAAGAAGCTGTGAGTTTCAGTCAGAAGTCATGCTCAGAGACCAAAGCATCATTTCCCTGGAAACGTGCCTGGGAATTTCCCTGGCATATGCACTTTTTTTTCCTGTGTCAATTTGTTTAAAGTATGTTGAAATACAAGTTGTCACAAGGGCTTGAACTTTACATGACCTTTTAACCTTGATGATTGCAGCAGATTAACAAATAAAGTCTAATGAGAAGCTCAGGTATTCTGCAGCAAGGTAAGCAGAACTAATGCCTAGTACATTTAAAAGAGAAAATAATATATTTCCAGACATTCTCTGTATGTTCAGTGAGACTCTAACATAGACATAAGACATGAGACATGAGATGTGTTAGTGAATAAAATAAGGAAATGTCCGAAGACAACAGATTTAGAACCTTACTAGAGTATCCATACTTTTCGCAAATGTTATTTTTTTCTGAGTTCCTATGTTTCCAGGAACTGGAAATGAGTGTTTAAGTGCTCCGTGTACAAGAACCATGTTACTACAATATCGCAACAGTTAGAAATGTCTCCTTCCAGTGAAACCATTCCAAGCCACAGCCATACTGCCATACAGTGCTTGGCCCCCGCAATCGCTGCTTGCCACTACCTTTAATCTTCAAACTCGAGGGGCAAAGTCATTATAAGTATTTAATTTGTTTGGGTAAAGTCTCCTTTGAGGCACAATTTGAAAGTAATGTCTAGGTAGCGTGGCAGTGTGAATATTTATTAGCCCACAAACTGGTACTCACTCAAGCGAGGCACTTTGACAAGAGTGCTGCTTGTTTGTGCGGCGTAGCAGCTGAATGTAATAAATATAAATAAAGAAAGTATAAATTCTGAAAATTACAGATGCTAAAAGATTGAAGTGAATATGGAAACAAGCTTTGAACAAACTGCATCTGATCTATTATCACTCAGGGGTAGAGATTTTAACTAAAAATACAACAGGCCTCCTGGCTAATGTCTACATCACTAAATAAAGCGCATTATTTCCTGAAAATGTTGATTTTAGCATGAAAAAAAGAGTTATTTATATTTATAGCATTTGGCCCTTATCCTGAGCCACTTCCTGAAGTGCTATTTAGTTTCTTTTTTAAACTTCCACTTATGTATTCATTCTCATCTATTGCTTCTTTCCTTTCTAATATCCTTCCTTCCTTTGCATCCTTTTTTCTTTTCATTTTGCTTCCTCCTTTCTTTCTTTCTTTCCTTCCTTCTTACCTTACTTTTTCTTCCTTATTTCCTTTTATGTTTCTGTCCTTCCTTACTTACATCCTTCCTCCCTTCCCTTTTATGTTTCTTTCCTTCCTTCCTTCCTTATTCCTTCTTTCCTTCATTCTTTTGTTTTGCTCCTTCTTTATTCTTCCTTTCCCCTTCCTTCTTCCCTTCTTTCTTTCCTTCTTCTTTTTCTTCCTTTTTTGTTCACTTCCTTCATTTGTTGGTTCATTCCTTCTTTCTTGATACTTTTCATCCTTTCTTCTTTCCCTTGCATCCTTTTTTCTCTCCTTTTTTTGCTTCCTCCCTTCTCAACATACTTTTTCTTCCTTATTTCCTTTCATGTTTCTGTCCTTTCTTCCTCCTTTCCATTTCATGTTTCTTTCCTTCCTTCCTTATTTCTTCTTTCCCTTCTTTTCCTCCTTTTTTATTCCTCCTTCCCCCTTCCTTCTAGATTTCTTTCATTCTTCCTTTTTCCTTCTTCTTTTTCTTCCCTCCCTTCCTGTTTGTTCCTTCCTTCCTTCTTGATACTTTTTGTCCTTCCTTCTTACGTTCCTCACTTTCTTCCTTCCTTTTTCTGTCTTTCTTTATTTCCTTCCTTCTTTCCTTTCTTCTTCCTTCCCTTCCTTCCTTCCATCTGCCTTTCCTTCTTTCTTCCTTCTTTCCTTATTCCTTTCCTTCCTGTCTTCTTTCAATCTTTTCTTCCTTCATTTTTCCTTTCCTTTCCTCCTTTCCTCCTTAGGTCCTTCCCCAACATGCAGTCACCTCATGGTTAAACATATCGAGAGAAACTGAAGACTGCAATGCCGTGCAATGACAGCTGAACCGCTGGCCACATATTTTGACGATGTGCTAGACGATCGCATACTCCTTCATTTCGCTTAGCCTGCACTCACGCACTTAACTAGCTGACGAGCTCGCCGTACGTTATTACATCATTTTGCTTGCCACTTTTTAGCTGAGTCTCCGGACAAACACCCCATGGCACTGGCACTCCAGCACACTGGAGCTTTTTTTTTTTTTTTTTGCTAATGAATGTATGATTTGTCCAGCCACATAGCTATACAGTTACTAACTGCTGTTCTGAACAACATGACTTAGTGGTAAATACGAATTAGGCGTACCTAATAAATTTGCACCCGAGCTCAGTTTGCTCTTGCTGGACGTAATCAAGAATGACATTTTGAAGCCTGTCTCTGTAACAGATGATTCCTTGGTGTTCAGACAGAAAAAAAAAACAAAAAATAATGTTACATAACAAGAACAACCTCGAACAAATGACGCTGTCCTTTTGGACCTGGTGAAGTCACATACTGTGCTCAAATGATTAAACAATGAGCGCTAATGTTTGTTATTTGCATAATGACAGTCTGGGATGATCTAAGCATTGCTACCACTCCAAACAATTCCACTAATCTCAGCAATCTGAATAATTCCTTTTCTTACACAAAATACTAAATTAGTTTTGCTAAATGATATATTTTGGTGGAAGAGATCTTATTTTGACCCAAAAGAGTGCTGTATGTCTTTCACAAAAAAAAAAGAAAGAGAGAATGAGAGGTGAAAAAAAAGAGAAACCCTGCCAACAGAGTCAGCTCCTCCCCACCTGCCACTGTCAGACTGAGCCAAGATAGAAGAGAGCTTCATCCACCTACACATGCATAAACGCACACACACACACACACACACACACACAATGTGCTGTCAGAAAATCAGAAACGTACTCAGTCAAGCTGAGCAGAATTTCCGCACACCAAAACGCACTGTGCTTTCTCCGAACTTAGATCCGCACGCTGCAAACGATCTAATTCAAATTCATCTCCATTACGAAGATAAAGTCGGAGTTTCGGCAAGTTACAAACAGCACACAAACTTAAGCTTCGCATGCTGGGCAAGAAAACTACGTGGGTGTGTTTTGTGTCTAGGGAGGAAAATTATATCCTTAAATTAAAGATATATCAAAATATAATTAGGCAATACTTCTGCACTCACAGTGTGAGGCTTTAGCGCTCGACTACTGTTGCAAAATCGCATTTCCGATCAAAGTTTCGTAATCTGGGAAAGTACATAAACGACACTCTGCATGGCCCCAAAAAAGCAAACAGAAGGAGCTGGGACTTTTTTTTTCTGAAAAGGACGAGGAACAGGGTACACCGAACATGAACATGAGAGCTGTAGCAATGAAACTGCTTTCCCTGCTTACAGGTACGTTTCATACTTAACATCCATAACATCCATGTGTGTATTTGTATTTTTCTGAACGCCACCCCACACCTGAGGCATACCACTGAGTACACAGGATGCACCGAGCACTTCTCTTCAAATGGAAAATGAGCCTTTCGTTTCAGCAGGCCTGAACCCACAGGCGCTGTAAATGCATTGTGACAACAGGTTGATTGTTATTGTGTGTGTGTGTTGCTAAGTTCTCTCCTCGGCTGCTGTTCAGGCACAGAGCCTTGAACCAGACGACTGCTCCTCTTTTAATTGGTCCTATGATGAGTTCATGGAGAAGCTGAAGGTACTGCTGACTTTTCACTTCTGCTTCTTTAACATGTAAAAATGAGCATCGACATCTCGTTACTGCCCTTCAAACGGCGCTCGAACGCTTTGCTAAGCTAAGATTTTGAAGGTTGTATTTAGATTAGGATTTTAAACACATACACTTGAAAACAGAAGTGTCTCTGTGAAATCATCAAGACTTTTAATTTTCCAGGCAGTTTTAGTTTTGTTAAACTCGAACGTACATAGAATAAATAGAATAAACTAAATACCTACCCTTGGTAAATGTGCTACGTAAGGAACAATAAGCTTGGGGGTGTGCTTTAATAGGAAAATAGACAGTGACGGGATGACGTAATGAAGCTGTTGCCAAACTAAAGTTGATCATTTCTCAATAACAACACATCGTACGGTCTTTTATTCCTTATACCACAGCAATGTGTCATCACTAACATTTATTTTTATTTATTAAAGAACAAAACATCATATTTTTAATCCTTTTATGTGGAGTGTCCTTTCCAGTTCTCACTTACATTATAACTGCTATAAAAATACTGTCCTTCCCTTTAACAACTCTCTATTTTGTTCTCTTATGAAGTTATTAAAACTAATAAACACTCTCTCCTGAAGACTTTAAAGTGTCGGAAAACTTAAAGGTTCACCTTTATTTTTTGACTGTTCCAAAGTGCTGACACTGGAGACTCCTTCCATAAATGCGAAATAAACATCTCCTTACAGAAAACGTTACTACAAGTGTGTACACTGTTACTATAGAAACCATAATGTATAAGAACAAGCACGTTAATCTAAACCTTGTAGCTGGAACTACTGAAAATTGACCAATCAGAATCGAGAATTCGACAGCGCTGTGGTGTAACTGGAAATGAAAACTGTGCCATAACTGTGCGTTATTTTTTTTTCTCTCCAGATCTCAGACAAGTGTATGGAAAAACTCATTGAGAAATGGACAGAAAGCCAAAACTCAGCAATACTCAACAACCTGAACCGACTGGTGGATATTTTTAAGAAAAATGAAAAATCAGGTGAATAATATGATGAATATTGGTAATATTGGTGGCCTATTCATGTCCTCTGATCAAGCACAAGGTCACTTTTTTTAAATCACAGTGTGTAAGGATGCCACGCCTAAGGAATGCCCAGCTCCAGCAGTTCAGAGTAAAGGAGGGCTGGTGTGTGTGTCCGCCAAAGGGAAGCGTTTCTGTAAACCGATGTGCAACAAGGTACAAAAAAAACAAAAAAACCCTTTACACATACTACAGAGATTCAAAAAAAAAAAAAAAAAACGGAAATTAACACAAAAGCACCCCCTTGTGGATAAATTATGGGACTTTAGACTTCTTTTTTAGGATCACAATTAGATTCTCTCATTGCACTGAATATGTACATATTTAAACATACACATTTATGAACCTAGCTGTATTACTGAAGAGGCTTTACTTCTTGTTATATTTTGTAACTTTTGTAAAAATTTCTATGGCTCTCATGCTTTGATTTTGAATGTACATGAGGAAAAACTTACCATTAAACATTAACATAGAGCGCTCCTCACCTCAGGGTTATGACTTTAGCTTCCTGAGGATTTCGAGGCTGTATGAGGAATGCAGCAACGCCACTAGTTACAAGTGGACAACTCAGTACGTGGGCGGCAACAAGCTGGCCATCTGTAACAGTGAGTAAAACCTTCTCGCTGGTCAACTCGGCAAGATTTCCGTCATCGAGAGAAAAAAAAATTATAAGTGCACATTAGATCATTAGCTTTATCCTAGAGCTGCCTCTCTCTCTCTGAATCTATCTATGATCTATGAATCTATCTTTTATTATTATTATTATTATTATTATAGAATGACACATCAAGTTTTTTTATCTGTTTATGGTTACATTTATTGTTGTGGAATACCCACAAAACAAGCTAGTTAGTAGCCAACACCTAAAGTTGTCACAACAACCTAAAATTACAGCTCTGACACTGGAGACTCCTTACAGCTAGTTTATGTGGAACGTCTCCAGGATTCAAATCCCTGTGAATCTGCTGTTACTACAGAAACAATAATTATACAAATCAGACCAAGTGCTTTAATATAAACCTGTGTCTTGCACCTTCTGACCAATTAGAATTGAGAATTTTAGATTTTATTCCGTGAGCAGTATAGCGAGTCTGAGATTTTAGGGTTTTGTCATCACGCATTATACGCACTAATTAAACTCGCGTAGATGCTTCCTGCTTTTCATGTTGAAGTGTTAAAGTGTTGAATACAATAATAATGTTCTTTTTTTTTTAAATATAGTGTACTTAGATACGCAAGGCTATACTGAAGTGAAAAGTGCCTTTAATGTAGCATAACTGCTATGATTTTTATTAAATTGTTTTCTCATTTCACTCTACAGAGTCCAACACGCAAATAGCAGGCGCGTCTTCGGCCTACTTCCCCGTGAACCAGGACTGCTTGACGACTAAAAGTAACTCAACGCTAGAGGAGGAGATCATTAACACGTTCCAAAATGAGCTGAAAGCTAAAGATATTGAAGGTCCTTACACGCAGTGCTGTCTTATGTGTACATAAAATGACCTTTCTCTTTCTCTGGAAACCGGGAGCAAGGAAGTTGAATTCTATAATTAACACTGTGTTGAGCTTACAACTGTAATACACGTGTATAAGTCACACCTAATACAGAATTCATCAATAAAACTATAACCACGTGCAGTAATCTGGTGTCAGTCCGGTGGTTTGTGAACATTTGGGGGCTCAAAACTGTTTAATAAATAATGGTGGAAATACGCTTATTGTAGCACTGAAATACTTGCGAGCTCTTAACCTTAGCGAACATAATTTACACATGACTGGAAAAAATTAGCCAGTTATAGTATATAGTCAAGATGAAAATTTTACCCGCATCACTTTCAGTTAGTTAAAACGCACTTGAACAATGATTAATAGATCATGAGGCTACTGGTGAAAGTCACCAGGCTAAAGTTGTAACAAGCTAGCAACTTCACTTCTTACTCTACATACTAGCTAGCTAGCCAATAACTTTTTTCCATTTCAACTACATCAGCAAGAAAGCAGACAAATCTCATTAGCATTCATTCCTCACTGGTGTTTCGAGTCTGTTTCCCCCCTTCTGATTGTTTCTTATTGATTTTCTCCTCCAGTTAGATATGAACCCTTCATGAGTGCTCTTTTTTTTTTTTTTTTGATCATATGATTTTAGTTACCTAATTTAATTACATACATTTCTATTCTTTTCCTGATACATAAACCTTTTTTTTGTCCCAAATGATAGCAAAGTGTGCTTTCGTGCATATCTATTTTAAAAAATCAGGGTTTGAGGGCCTTGTGTTACAGGATAGCGCTTGTAATAGAACCCTGGTTCTCCTTTAGCAAACTTCAGTATATCTGGGAAACACAGAAATCACAATTACAATCTGTGTAAACATCATATTACTGATATGAAATAAATCCCACATAAATCAAATCCCTGATCTAACTCATTCCACTTCTGTTCCGTAATCAGGAACGTCTTTCAGTAGTATTAATTTTTTAATCTTTTACTATCTCGGAACATCACTCTATAATCTATACAGAAAAGAAACATATTAACCTCAATGCATTCACTTCATCTGCTGTATAACTCTAATCCTTGTCTGATCCAATGAAGTGACGCACCCTGGGGAAGTGCGATACTGAAATTGATTTGTGTTCATTCCCGGATTTCATGGCGACTGTCTGCCCTCTGGCCTGCTGTTTATTCCTTTTTACCCTCTCCAGCCTGTGACAGATGCCCATGAGGGTCTTGTGGATATTCCATCACATAAATGCTCATTAAGCTATAAAGCATGGAGAGTTCGTTGTTGAGCTTTGTAACAGATTGGGTGGTATTAACATGGGTGGATATAAAACAATCAAGCTATAAATCTTGTGGCTATTTGGCAAATTAGTGCAAATTCGTTCTCCCAGAACATATACAGAGCTGTTTCACATATACAGGCTGTGTATTCCTGTACACTGGATATCAAATGAAAATGAAGAATGTCAGGTGTTTTAAAGTTATGGGTGCTAATTATTTACGTTAGGAATAAAACACTTGGGGACATGCTGTTATACAACAACAATTGATGACATGATGGTGTCAAAAAAAAAAAAAAAAAAAACTCTTCAATGAGCTGGAAAGAACAAAAATATAAGACATTAATTTGTATTGATATTTTGATCCGAAATTGTTTTATTCCTCTTAAACCACAGCAATTAGCCAACATATTTTATAATTATTTATTAAAGAACACATACTTTTTCTGGAATGTCTGCTGAACAAGTCGGTTCCTGTTATTACTCATGTTATAGCAGCTGTAACCAGTCATTCCCTCACCGGCCTCTCTTTTAGTTATAGTTAATAAGAAAAGAAAAAAAAACCACACCTTGTCCTGTTACTAATTACAAACCACAAAGCCCAAAGCCCTCTGTCCTCAAAACTTAAACATACTGCTTTACCTCTGACTGTTACGAAGTGCTGACACTGGAGACTCCTTCCAGAAATGCTAAATAAACATCTCCTAGTGTGACCCCTCCTCCATAAAAGTCCCTGTGAATTAGTCAGAACTAACAAAACGATAACATGTTACAACAAGTGCATTAATATAAACCCATGATTTGTCTTGAAGCTGCACCACTGTCAGAGCTGCTGGTACAGAAAATACATCAACACCAATCAGAATCGAGAACTCAGCAGCGCCGTGGTGTACGTTGAGTTAATCATGTGTTGCAGGAAGCATAGCCGCTTGTACATTATAGACTGAACAGCACTACTAGTGGCCAGACTTGCAGTTAGCGTACAATGAGAGTAAGCGACGAGTTAACTTTAATTAGTGGATGTTAATTGAATGGACACTACAAATTCAAAATTCAATCTGCATGCTTATCATTTAAAAAAAAAAAAAAGCCCTTAGTTAAATCACGCAGCAGTAGCGTACATGTGTGCGACGAGTTTCACACTGAATAAGCTGCAATCAGCACCTGGTAATTTGTGCGATTCAAAGACATGGATGGATGTCTTGCCCCAATTACATGATGAACAACAAGCGGGTAAATATTTGCGAGACACTAGTGTTTATAGAAGCAGCTTTGATTGCTATGAGTATAATAGCTCTAATTGCAGGGGTGGAGAGTTTCTTCAAGAGCGTGACACATCATCCTCTACATGATTACAGCCCATTAATTACGCACAGGCAAGAGAGAAACAAAGCAATCCGGCGTCTCGGTGGGCCTCAGAGATAATCCGCCCACTGGGTGTCACAGAGCGGGTTTAAAGCTCCTGCTGGTACGCTACCTTCAGAAAACACACTAAGGTAACTCCAGAAATCAGGTGTGTTAGTCGATGTGACCTTATTATTAAATTCATTTAGCAATGTTATTATTATTTTTAAACATTTGACTGATTTGAATTTCAATGTTCATGTCTAGTTGAACTCTTATGTACCTTTGTAAAAAAAAAAATGTTAAATTAAAAAATAAATACATACAAAAAAACCTCACAAAAACAAAAACATATCACACAGATATACAGTTCTGTAAAGTTGCTAACCACTTTTTTTACCAAAATACACCACGAACATGTCTTAAAATAAAAGCATTTTTGAAAGCACCAGTGCTAGTTTGGTTTTAATGAGAATAAGTCAGAGAACAAAAAACAGTGGCATTACATTGTTTTTCAAAACTATAAGGCAAAGAACATAACATGTATGACCTGACGATAAAAAAGTGTATAACAATTATTTGATTTATTTAACAATACATGGTTGTTAACAGACAGATGAGACAGTTAACCTACTTTGATATAAACCCCACTGGAAGTAGTGATATTTTTTAAGTTTCAGTTGTGGTTATTCAGTTGTAGTGTGTGTTATTTTTAGCAGGTCTTGGATTGTTATTTGTAGAAGATCGGCATCTTAGTAAGCGACTTGTTCGTTTTGCTTTCACGTCTCATTCGCAATGACGTTCTACCACATGACAACAAATTGCGTTCGATTACAAAGCCAATTCATTGCTCAGTAATTTTTAATTTGTTTTTTAATGATTGTAATTGTCTTAATAGTATCAGATTACATCAAATTACTGTAAATTTCCTATTTATCCCATTAAAAGTCAATTTTCCTTTTGTTACATAAACTTTGATGTGCTTCCAATTACCTCTAAGGGTGCACATAGTGCCTCTATTTGAGAAACCCTGCACCCAAAAAATAAAAGGATTACAAATGATATTGCTTAAAAAAAGTGCCAAAAATAATTTGATTTGAATTTCATTTGATCATAAACTTTAGCCAACATGTTCCACTTCATACTATAAAAGCAGTCTGATATATACTGTAAAAAGATGAAGAAAAAGAATCAAGATTTATCATCATACTGCTCACTGACAAGTCTGACAGAGAGTAAGAGCGTGTGCAGAGAAAGAAAGAGTGTGTGTAGGCATTCTTACGCACAGTCTACACTCATTTACACTCTGCGTGTGTACTGTTTATTTATTGAATGTACTGTTAGTTAATGGCCACTAGATGGCAGCTGATGAATGAAAAAAACCTCATCAAACACAAATATCTAATAAATTGTGTCTTCACTGTATCTGTAATCTCATATCTCAGTATTGGATATGGCTAAATAAATTAAAACGAATAATATGCACTAATATATTCGATACATCACTGGGACTGATGGATTTTCCGCCACACATCAACGACACAACAATTTCTTACTATTAGCATGAATTGGGCTGTATTTTCGTCTTGTCTGTTGCAGCTTCATCCACTAGAGGGAAGCCTTTCACAGATTTACACTGAGCAAAGTCAGATTCATAACAGAAACCTGTACTCAAAAGCAAGCTGTAGAGTGGTCTGATTTTCTTTTTTTTTTTTTTTTCAAGAAAAAAGTGAACATTACGATGCACAAACACAAACCTGCACTGAAGAGCTTTGCGTATTATTCGTGAAATCTTCAACAAACCATAAACTGTCAAAACAGAACATCAGATTCTCCACGAACATCAAACTCACAGGTAACTGCTGAACAACAGCAATCTGAGAATCTCAGCACTCGCTCGCCTTCTGTGATAATTTCTGCCGAGAGAGGAACATCACCATTTCATGAGCAGATTAAATCAGACAGCTATTAATGTTGCCAGTTTTTTTTCATGAACATCCATGTCAAGTTGTCAAAGATGATTTCATCTGCCATTATGAGTTTATGAAAATAAGCAAAAACTATTACGATGACAAAAATCTTGCCTTGTTGTATTTGTAATAATTACAATTACCGAACGCAAGAACTGAATTTCCGTTCTGAGGGCCTCATGCAGCATCTCCAGCTCTTTATGTGCCTCTAGCTCTTTCTTCAGTCTTCAGTGTGTACACACACACACACACACACACACACACACACACTGTTCGTCAGAGCCAGATTATATCTTCTGCTGAACTTAAAAACAATCCTGCAATTACGGTTTGAATAAACTGCAGAGGTAACAAGAAAATCCAAGCAGGCAGAGAGGGAACAAAACAGAATTTTACCACAAAATGGTGGACAAGATTGCTATAGCTATTTATTTATTTGTTTGTTTATTTGTTTGTTTGTTTGTTTAAGAGTGTGCCAAGCAACAGTAATAGTGAGGCAGTGTGACTCTGTAGTAATTATTTAGGAATTAACTGTCTGTAATGTAATATTTATCATATTTTTATTTTTATTATTATTTATTATTTATAAATATTACAAGTCATTATTAGTTATAAAGCTGTGCAGTACACCACATGTCACGAATTTACCTGCTCTCTGCAAGTGCTGTGTGTCCCAGCATGAAAAGTGTTGTTCTTTTGACTTCACTCCATATGCATTTGTTCTGGGTTTGCCTGATTACCCTAATGTGATCACCTGTTCCGTGTTTCACCTTGATTTCTGTTCCACCTTGAGAAGTCTTACCGTGTTTTTTTCATGATTCATGTGAATTTACTCCCTCCCAATCCAATCCCAATCCATTTAATTCAACCCAATTTTACGTGCTGCCTGTTTCAAAAGACAGGCATCGTTTCAGCATTGGATTTCACACAATCGATAGGCCGTGTATGAAGTAACAGCCATTTGAAAGTGATTTATGGTTACACTGAAGAGGAACGATTGCGCTGGCCGCATCTTCAGCACATCCCAGGGCTCTAATCCGGCTTGCTGTTAATGAGAGAGATTTGTGCGAACATCGATGGCCGTACATATGATTTACACAGCTGTGGGGGAAGCTTCCTGCCAGAGACACGCTACCTATTGATCCCCACCCCTTCATCGAGGACATGATATACCAACCAGATGTTGTTGTGAAGGGGGTGTTTATCCGTTTGCCTGACTCTGGACCGGATAACTCGGGTAATATATATCAAAGGCTTAATTAAAGGGATGGGCCTGGTGTTGTATTATTTACACGCTTATCGAGAGGAGGACGGACAAGGAGATGAACGAAGGGGCTGTTTGTGGGTTAAAAGGAAAATGGCCCAGGGTAAATAAATTGCATCTACACTCTGATGGGTATTTGACATATTGACCAAGCCTTTCATTACATTCCAGTGCTTATAGTGGCCTTTAGCAGGAGCCTTCACATTTACATTTGCTTACCTGAGGCAGGTGCTGTCTGTCAGAGGTTTCTGAATGGCCATTTGCCTTTCAGTCTTCAGGGACTCTGTGAGAGCCACTGCCTCCTCCAGCTCCCTCTCCAAATCTGTGCACATGTGCAATATTGAAACACTTTTCAGTCAGCACTTTAAATAGTAATGGAGTGTTTTAAGCAGTATCCTGTTTTCTCCTTCACCTGCTAGATGCGAGTGCAGCCCCTGGAGCTCTGCTGCTAAAGATTCGCGCTCTGTTTGCAAAGAGATCAGCCGAGTGTTTTCTTGCTTCATCCTCTCCATCTCTAAGAATATGAGGACTTGTACAATTAGGATTTTTACAGTAAATACACTGATGGTAATAAAAGAAAGGTGTCAAATTATCCAGGCCAAATGAAGAAGTCATGTGACCTCTATATTCCATGAAGGACTTTTTTCAAATACTTAGTTCTTCTCTGTAATATATATACCAAAATAAGCATATTTTTTTAAATGCCTTTTGTGTTCATTCAAGCTTTTTTAATTATTATATATGCACCATGTTTTCTGCGAGGTGCAGGTGAAAATATGTCGTCTCCCAAAAACACTGTTATGTAAGGAATAAAACACTTGGGGATGTGCTGTTATAAGAAAATAATCAACTTCAGTGAGGTGTGAAAAAGCAGAGTTATAGGTCCCAGCCCAAAATTGATTATTTTCCTATAGCAGCCCTTCCCAAAGTGTTTTATTCGTCTTATACCACAGCCATTTTCCAATGATTACAATTTCTTATTTATGTAAGAATTGTCTGAAGCTCTTACACTGGAGACCCCTTCCATAAATACTGTTATAGAAAATTAATCAACACCTTCTGACTAATCAGAATCGAGAATTCAACAGTGCTGTGATATACCTATAATATGTAAATGAATATCTTACTTCTAAATATTTCTGTTCTGGAGAAGGTCACATGACCAGGTGCTGTATACTGAGCTCGAGCAGACAGCTCAATATGAGTTCAGATGTCACATCTGTAATCCTGGAACTGCCCATTTAACTCCCGCTCACTAAAACGAGTGCAATTAACAGAAGCCGAGTCGTAAGCTCCATAAGGATGACGTCAATCTACCTTTGGTTAGTGCCTCAGCTTCCGACTGGAGACTCTGGATTTCAGATCTGGTCTGACTCTGGAACACAGTGTCCCTCTTTCTCAGCAGGTTAAAATCGCTGTTGAAGGTTCTGATCGCTTTCATGAACTTCTCTTTCTCTTCTGCTGCCTCTCTGTTTATTCGCTCCTTCGGGTTTAGCAATAGAGACAACCGTACAAATAGAAAAGCAAGCAAACAAGTGTCATTTTCATTCATTTATTGTCGTTTATTATTTATTGACCCCCTAAACACTAACAAATATTTTGTTATATTAACATTTGGGCAAACAAATCTGAAAAAATGGTAGTAAATCTGGTCCAATTTTGACCTCTAGTGGTTCAGGTCTGCTATTACAATTCATGATTTATGGACGAATTCTTATTAAAAAAAAAATATAACAACTAGGACTCAATACCACACAACAATAATAATAATAATAATAATAATAATAATAATAATAATAACTTATTTTGTAAAGCACCTTTCATAAATTACTTCATACATAATTCTAAAAATAATAACAAAACCATAAAAAAGTAATTCAGATAAAATAGGATTACAAAATAAATATTTAGAAAATTAAAATATCTAAACATAAAAATGAATTATTTAGAATGTGAAAATATTTAAATATAAAAAAGATAAATAATATCATATTTAATAGAAAATAAAATGAAATATAACCAAATAATTGCTCATAAAATGATGCATTTGAATGGTTTTATTGATTTCTGATCAAATAGAGTCTCAGTAACTATGTTTCAGCTACAGGATCAAGCATCGCTGCTGTCAAATTTGCGTGTGTGTGTGTGTGTGTGTGTGTGTGTGTGTGTGTTTATGTGACCCCTCTAATTTATTACAATCTTCTGGGCACTATAATAGTGAACATTTAAACATCGTGTCTAATGTGTACAGTACAGAGATAACACTGAGATGACTGGAAAGCAGAGACGTTCCGCTTTAACATTTTCTCGGTAAAATGACAAGCTGCATTGTTTTGTCTTATTAACTTCAGAAAAAAAAGGGAGGCGGGTGAGGGAACGTCTGCCTGTAGCTGCTCTAACATAAGTGAGAACGGGAACTAAATGGTCTCCTGGGCATTCCACAACATCAAATGTAACTAAAAATGGATAAAAAGCACAACATTGTTTATTAGTAAATTGAAAAAAATGCAATCATTAGCAAAATTGCTGTGGAATAAGAGGAATAAAACACTTCAGGATGTGTTGTTATAGGAAAATAATCAACTTCGAAGTGGTAACAGTAACTCTGCTTCATGTCTGCCCACATCACACAACCTCACTGTTGATTATTTTCCTATAAGTGTTTTATTCCTGACAGTTTTGATGATTGAGAACCTAATAAATATACAGAATTAAAACAGCCTTTGTAACATCTTAGAATTTACTACAACATCTTACACAGTGTGATTTCCAAGCATGCAAAACATTTAACTGAGAAATCATTTAGACTCCATCATAAATTCTCTCCCCCATTAAAACGTCGATTTAAGAACATGGCTCATTTGGGATCTTCATTATCTTACCTCTGCCTGTATTTGTTTTCCCAACTGCCTGCTTTTCAGCTTCCCTTCCTGTTGCACCACTTCATATCGGCAACAAATTGCTGAAACTGAAATAACTATAGTAATAACTCTGTACGCACCATCTCCTGTCTGAGCCCATTCTGTTGCTCGAGCAAGTCCTCTTTCTTCTTCTCTATTTCTTGCTGTTGTCTCTTGATCAAATTCAGCTGCAGTGTAATTTCAGACTCGAGCTGAGCCTGTGAACAGAGTCGAGTCTCTACATCACATAGCTACAATATGGTTTTAAATCTACAACCAAAACACTGCTATGATACATGACATTTCACGTGATTATCAACACGCCTTGTTTGAATCTTAGTAATTTAGCTTAATGGGTCATTGGTCTTTATATGTAACACCAAAGTAATTGTGTTATGCTTCTTCATATGATTTTGTTTGCAGGTCAACCTGTAATTGGATTAATGATGAGAGCTTGCGTGTTGTGAAAGCATACTACAATGTTTCTTTAACAGGTCATTCATGTGTGAGAGACACAATGAGTCCTTTAGGGAACTGTTCCCACAATACAATGCGAACAAATATTCTTTGAAAATAATAGTGGAATGTATCTGATGCCCTCACACACCTTTTCCACTA
This sequence comes from Pangasianodon gigas, assembly GCA_022758105.1. Lineage (NCBI taxonomy): Eukaryota > Metazoa > Chordata > Actinopteri > Siluriformes > Pangasiidae > Pangasianodon > Pangasianodon gigas. The sequence continues at coordinate 31,380,742 of CM040456.1, read as the reverse complement.
AAACAAGGACGCTGTTGTTGCTGGAGATGTATCTACCTAACATCCAAACATCAGTGTTATGTATAATTAGCAAAGTCAGAAAGATATTATCTTACATTTTATATAAATGTTTGTCCTCCCTTTGCATTACACGCTCGATTTTTAACCACAAACCTGTCCACTTGGATAAACGTAGCTTCACTGACTAAGTAGTCTTTCAGGGAAAAGACAGGCATAAATGAAGAGTTTTCTCATATTACGCTCTAGACAGCCAGTGAAGGAGATGTACATTACTGAATGTTCTCAGCTCCAAGTCTAATGTTAACGCAGATTAACGTTATTTTCTGATCAACCGCTCTCGCTGTCTCTGTATGCCTTAGGGACCTCATTTATTAAAAGTGTGCGGAGAACCAGTACTCAGGTCCTGAACTCAGGACTTTAACAAAGTGAAGTGTTAAAAATGACTGACGTTTGTAAATCCACCTTAAAGATACACTGAAAAAAGATGGCACATCTGGGGTTTTAAAATTGATGTTGCAGTGGTAAGTAAGGCATTTATCAGACGAGTACTCACAACTGTACAAAATGGACGTCGAAAAATCCCATACACTCAAACTTGCTCTACTTGTGCATGGCAATGCTAATTTGCATAAAGAAACACCCCCGAATTGCCATATATGGTAAAAACTTCCCTTTCTTTCCAGCAGCCTGCTTGTTGTACTGCTTGTTGGTGATGCCATGCAGCATGTCAAAAGCTCTAAGAAGATGAACTCCACCAACAATAAAGAAGAAGAAGAAGCCTTGATTTGTCACAGATACATTACAGCACAGTGAAATTCTTTTCTTCACATATCCCAGCTTGTTAGGAAGCTGGGGTCAGAGCACAGGGTCAGCCATGATACACTGTACAGCGCCCCTGGAGTAGACAGAGTTAAGGGCCTTGCTCAAGGGCCCAACAGTGGCAGCTTGGCAGTACTGAGGCTTGAACTGCTGACCTTCTGCTCAATAACCCAGAACCTTAACCGCTGAGCCATCACTGCACAATTAAAAACCCTCATGTAGAACACATCTGTCACGGCTACAAGAGCACAACCCGGGCTCTATAAAGGGTTAAACAAACTAATGTAATCCAGCGGAAACAAGCCATTGATTTTGCACTGCCGCATCCCATCGATCCTCTTCATCTTTAATGAAGCCGTCCGAATAGATGAAGAGTTTCAGTCATAAAACAAATCACCCCTTTTACGAGGATAATGTCCACGCAGGTGAGATTAAAACTACAATCCTGCTGGATCCTGCCGTTTCTTTGTTTAGCTCTTCTGTTCTGTTCTGTAGCAGTGATGTGTCTGGTTAGTAAAGCTGGGTGATATGATGAGAGAATATCGATAGTGTAACCAATGATGCACTTTTCTGAGATATTTAGTAAATTATTAAATAACATTTACAAACTTAACCTGCAGTTGACTTGACGATCAGGTTTTGTACTGATTTAAATCTTTACAATTGTAAAACACTAACATTTTTACAGATTTTTTTCCTCCTCCAGTGTTCATTTATTTTTGTAGACATTAAATCATCATTGAACTCATTTTTTTCATTTTGACAGTTTGTGAGCAAACCTCCTGTATATATACCGTGTATCAATTTTCGGTATATTAGTGATATAGTGTTGTCACTGCTCATTAGTCCATGATATCATATTATCAGATTATGATATCAGATTATACAGCAACACTACTTTAATATTTATTTTCAAATCCCAAATGTATCTTCTCTTCATTTTTTTTTTTTTTTTTTGGGGGGGTGGTTGGATTTACAAGCATTTTTAACACTTCACTTTCTTACTCTCGGCACAAAATGACACTGAATATAATCTCTGTATCATAAATAGGATAAAATATATATATATTGTTAACACTCATTAGAGAAGCTGAGATGTTCCTTAGGTGCTGAATATTGGGTCTGAAATCAAATGAAATTTGATTATGAAAATATGAATTATTTTCCAATCCAATCAGGTATTAAGGATAATGCCAATGTTATGCAAGACGATACAGATCCTGCACACAGTAACAGGACCCCTAAGTATGACTGTGCTTTTTTTTTTTTTTTGGAAACAGAAGCTTGCAGAAAGTGTTTTGATATCACTGATATTTGATATTGATGCATCCTGAGTGCTTACTACTAATGCCTATGTCTTTTAAAGCAAAAGCGTTACGACAGTCCTGGGATTGCATCTATTGCCGAATAAATGACTGCATTCCACGCAGAAATCAGGAGGGAAATTACTGGAACTCCACCTAACTGAACAGAAAGATGAAGTGAGCTGACCTTCTCATCCAGTTCGGTATGCGCATGCTCCAGCTTTTCGGTAAACGACTTGATTTTCTCCTCAGCCTTGGTGATGGCTGATTTTACTGAAAGAGAGAACGAGTGAAGTTCAGTGCGGTAAAGCTGTGTATAAAAACTGTCGGCATGGTCCAAAAAAAGGATGTATAAACTGCATTCGGTCTAAAGAGCAAAAAAAGCGACATGACAGGTAGATATGACAATTTTAGTCACATTTGTTTTTCTTTTTAGACTAAATTGCCTCTTTAACATCATCTCTTAAAATCATCTTAAAAATCCAACCCAATTTATGCAACAGTTTTTTGTCTACTTGACAAAACGCATTATCTAACGCGTTGTCTGAAACGTAGCTACTGAACTAATGAAGGTTTTAAGCTCCGCCCACTTCACAATCATCTCGTGTCATATATTTCTCTCAAAAATGTCTTTTCATCAAAATCAGGGTGGTTTTTTTTCGCTATATTGAGAACTGTTTATGACCCATATTCATGACATTTTACATGTTCATTCCAATCCCTAGTTAGAAGGATATTATGGAGGAATTTCCCAAAATGTTGATTATTGTTGGATTCATGTTAGACTTTATATAGAAAATGTTTTTTTTAATAACTGTCTATGCTATTTTCTTGATTAAACTATAAAGAAATGATATTCAAACAAACTGTTCTGTAAAAGTCTCTCTCTTGAGAGTGTTTCTGCAGTGAAATATTTTAATAATTCTTCAAGACTATATTTTTGTTTGCTTGTTTTATTATGTATGAAAATTCATGCATATTTAATCATTTTTAATAACTATTAAATATCATTTAATAACCAATCCTCATTTAAATAAATAAATAAATGAATAAATAAATAAATGTACTTTTTAAAAAATATTTCCAATGCACAAAAAACTCAGCAATCCATTGGCAAATATTAGTTGTGATATCTTGCCTTAACCGTTGTAATATCGCGAGATTTGCTGTTGACTGACGAATGCGATTAGCGAGATTTCTGCCTAGCTAACATAGTTAGCTAACATACTGTACCTTCATGGAGTTGCCGAGTGTTCTCGGACACTTGTTGCTCAGTGAGCAAAATCTGCTTATACAAAGAATCCAGACTCATATCATGAACCTCTGAACTCATATTTTTTTAAATTATTATTTTAAAAATTCGGCTAAACGACTTGATTAGAAAAGGAGAATCTTAGAGCGCGAGAGCTTTTCATAAATTGCACGCGCTGACACGCCCACCTTTTACGTGCACGCGAGGACCTTTCAATGTCAATTAACGGTTCTTTTCAGTGAATCAGATGAGTCTATGAGTCGACTCACCAATCATTCGGCTCACAAACGACTCAACTCCCACGCCCTTTTTTTTCTAAACAAAAACCGTCGAAAACGGATCTTCAGAAGAATGAATCGGCTCACCTAAAAGAGCCAGTTCAAAGAGTCGAATCTCGAACGACACATCACTATGTGACAGTTGCTTTATTGAAAACCAAAGTGTTGAAGTGAAGAAACTGAGAAATAAATAAATCAAACAGACAAAATGTACTAGGAATATGTTGAGTTGGAGTATTAAACCACCAATATTACATGTTTTAATGTTTTGTTTGTTTGTTTTTTGTTTGTTTTTTGTTTTTCTCATTTTCAGCTTATAAAAATATTACATAAGGACAAAGAGGAAGTCTACATCTGTTTTCACAGAACAGTCTGTCTTTCTAAATCTATTTATTTATTTTTTATATTAGCACTTGAGCTGCAGAAATTATTAGTGTGCATTGGCTGAGAGTGTGTTCCCGAACCATCTTCTAATATACTCTGAAATAAACAGATCATCAGTGCCAAATCTAATCCACATCCACACTTTCTCACTCCTTCCAGTTCCAGGATTGCCTGTAATTTATCACAGATGTGCTCCAAAGACTATTAAGAGCCACCAGCTTCTGTGTTGTTTCACATTAATAAGCACAGTCAGCATTCAATAACTTTAATCCCAGGCCATTTGGCTCTTCAGTGTTTGTCACACCATCCTTTACTTCCTCCAATTTCCACAGAATGGTGTTTGATCCGAAGCCACGAGGCGCATTATAGTGCGAACGCTCACTCGTGACCGAGGCTCCATCAATATCGACTCAGGCTTTTCATATGATTCAGACTGATACCTTTTAGCCATTCTACTTCACTTCCAAGACCTGCTTACTCATCGCGACTGTACAATTAAAATAGGATTTTCCTGACACCGGATCATGCACACACACTCGTAAATCACCATCAGAATTGTCACTAAGCTCAATAGCAAAGGATACAAATCAGTCTGGTCATTAGAGCAGTAAATTTCCTGAGCACTGCTTGCCGAAAGTCCTTGAGTAAACATACACCCGCCACTTAAAGTTCATTAGGATAGGAGACAACCACTTTGATTTATATGTGTATTTGTTCTCGATGGTACTTCACTGCAGATCTACAATCAATTGACTCAGTGATTTGAAAAATATTATACCATCCAGTCAGCTAAAATGCATCTAGAACAATCAATAGCATGTAAATTATACTTACTATGTTAAAGTCCAATGTGATACATCTGCAAATATGTATTTAACAGAGGAAAGTAATGTTACAATTATAATAAAAGCATAATTCGTATTCAGTAGTATTCACCATAGTGCTGGGAAGAGAAAGGAATCCTAATCCCTATATACATGCACTACACTAGGTATGAAGAAAAGTAAGTAATCAAACACTTGGAGGTATGTTGTAATAGAAAAATATCCAACAAAGGGATGATGTGATGAAGCAGAGTTTTAGTGTAGAGAGTTTAATTCCTATTAATTAAAGACACACCACACATTGATCTATTTAAAATGACATTTAATGTTGTGGAACATCTGTGAAACAAGTTCGTTCCTGTTATCCCTTACACTACAGCGGTTATAACAGTTGTTCTGAGGCTACATCCGCATCAGGATTTGATGTGTTGTGCATTCTGAGATGCTTTTCTGCTCACCCCGGTTGTAAAGAGTGGTTATTTGAGGTACCATAGTGCTCACGTTAGTTCAAACCAATCTGGCTATTCCTTCTCAGACCTCTCGTGTCAACAAGACGTTTCGTCCAAAAAGAACTGCCACTCACTGGATGTGTTTGGTTGTTGTTGTTGTTGTTGTTGTTGTTGTTGTTGTTTTTCCCACTATACTGTGTAAACTCTAGAGACTGTTGTGTGTGAAAATCCCAGGAGATCAGCAGTTTCTGAAATGCGCAAACCAGCCCATCTGGCACCAACAATTATGCGACTGAGATCACATTTTCCCCCATTCTGATGTTAGATGTGAACATTAACTGAAGCTTTTGACCTATATCTGCATGAATTTATGCACTGCACTGCAGCCACATCACTGGCTGACCGGATAAATGCACAAATAAGTGTGTGTGTGTATATATATATATGTGTGTATGTATATATAAGGCTTCCCACTACCTGTATATGTGCACTATAGGGTATGGAATATTACACAGTGCACTACACTGTACATGCATTAGAGAAGTAAGCCACATTTGTGATTCAGCCTCTCACTCGTTATACCCGACTCTAAATTATTTCTCTGGCTGAGTCCCAAATGGCTCCTTATTCCCTCCAAAAGTGTTTGTGTAGGGCACTTTATTTTCAGCAGGGCACCATTTGACATCCAGCCCGAGTGAGCGAGACGCCTACACCAATAGATGGCAATCTCCACCAGTTTAATCCTATAACTCATGAGTGGACTCAAGCTCACATCACTCACTTTTTGCTGCTGAAAATCGAGTCCGCCAAATTACCTACATGTAGGAAGCCAAGTAAATTATGAGAAAAGGCACATGTTACATTTTAATATTCTGTATGTACTGCTTATACTCAGGTTATAAAAAAGGGTCAGCTTATAAGTATAGACTTTTTTTTTTCCTTAAGACTTAAAGAGTATAATATGGGCTACTTTTTGTATACAAGGTTTTCTCAGGCCAGATTAATACCTATGACGCAGAGTGCTGAAATCAGACCATGGCGTCTGACTCACATCATCATCTGAACAGTGTGACCCCGAGCATTCGGGTCTGCAAATAGAAAATGACCTCAGAAGCACTGACTTCATAATTTTATCATCTAGGGGCCAATGTAAAGACTAATACATTACAATCCCCTAAGCAGTGACTGTGTGACTCCTTGTGTTAGGCAACATGGAAGATCAGTGAAACAGTAGAAGATTTTGGAGAACAATATGACAGTCACAGCTCAACAATAAACTTCTCCTTCTCCTTCTTCTGTTTTTTTTTTCACTTTTTCTTTTATTCTTTTCTTTCTTGTTCTCCTTATTCTTGTTCTTCTCCTGCTCTTTCTTTGTCCCTTCTTCTTCTTCTTCTTCTTCTTCTTCTTCTTCTTCTTTTATTATTTTCACTTATTCTTTTATTCTTGCCTTTCTTATTCTCCTTGTTCTTGCTCTTCTCCTGCTCTTTCTTTGTCTCTTCTTCTTCTTCTTCTTCTTCTTTGTTTTTTTCACTTATTCTTTTATTCTTTCCTTTCTTGTTCTCCTTGTTCTTGTCCTTCTCCTGCTCTTTCTTTGTCTCTTCTTCTTCTTCTTTTTCTTCTTCTTTTATTATTTTGATTCTTCTTGTTGTCCTTGTTGTTATTCTTCTTTTAATAATAATAATAATAATAATAGTAATAATAATTATTATTATTATAAGGGTTTTTTTTTGGTCATAATTCACGTGTTAGTATAAACACAGAAACACTCTCGTTTGGGGAAAAGAAAAGTTTAACCCCTGCTGCGTCGAATCGCAGCGCGTGCGTGAAGAAAAAAAAAAAAAAAAAAAAAAAAACCCTGAGAGCGCAGGAGCGCGCGCTCCCGTTTAGTGCCACACCGCGCGCCCTGCCGCGTGCTGCCACTCCGGAGTTTTTTTGGAGACCTCGGAAAGCGATCCGCGTGTCTTTTTATAAACCTCCCCCATGCACGAGCAGCGCGAGACCACCCCGTCCCGGAGCGTCCCGATCCCGGAGCGCTTTTAAGGAACCTTTTGACCATCACTTTGTGCTTGCGGGAATCCCGGTGCGGGAAGAGGAGTGCGCGTGAGGAGTGAGGAGAGATGCTCCGATGGATGTAAAGAGCAGCGTGTGGGTCTGTAATCAGTGAGCTGCTTTTCACACACACACACAGACACACACACACACGCGCACACACACACATACACACGCACACGCACGCACGGAGGACCGCGCGCTGGAAACGCGGATCGGACCCGCGATGATCGTCTCCACGGTTTGCGTTCTCTTTCCGCTGCTGGGTGAGTTGCTCCTTTCTCCTCACATGCATTACAAAAATCGAGCAACTTTTTCTTTACGGACGCATTTAACTCAAATCACAAACTTCTCTCTCTCTTTTTTAGACATTTTCAAGCACAACATGTCTCCATATAGCACAGAATGAACTGTTAAACTGTAACCTAAAGCTCTGGTCTGAACTGCACTTAAAGATTGCTCTGTAATACCACATTTGTATGAACTCTTAGACAGAATCTCTGTCCTCCTGGACTGCAAATCAACAATGTATACGAGTCAATACAACATGTGTCTGCTGTACAACCTCACTAGGTTTTATTTTAATGACCAGTGAGTCCAGAGTCTTTGCTTTTCACTGCAGTCTGAATAAAAAATAATAATAATCTGTTTGGGGTTTAATCTTTAAAGCAGCTTGTATGTGGTTAATCCTCTCCACACAGATGTGTGGGAGTCTCATAAATATGGCTGAGAACTTGGAAAATGACTTTTATCGACCCCCCGGGAGGAGAAACGGGATATTTGCTTCATAGACACAATTAAATTAGTGCTAAATTAACTCAAGTACAAGTCATTTAAGTCATTTAAGTAGTAGGGTTGATGATGCGGTGTAAATGGAGGAGTTAAGGATGCCATGTTTCCACGCACAGACGTCCTGCTGTCTGCAGAAAAGTCCGTGTTTGCTGCAGCGAGCCGGATGGACTGCGTCGGAGCCAGCGAGCTGTGCTTAAAGGAGCCGGGATGCAGCACCAAGTATCGGACTATGAGGCAGTGCATAGCGGGGAAGGAGGGCAACATCAGTGCCGAGGGGAGGGACGAGTGCCGCAGCGCCCTGGACGCGCTCAAGCAGAGCCCGCTGTACAACTGCAGGTGCAAAAGAGGCATGAAGAAGGAGAAGAACTGCCTGCGCATCTACTGGGGACTCTACCAACATTTACAAGGTGCACACATCAATATAGATCACTATAGATCACTATAAGTAACAATAGAGCACTATAGATCACACAATATATCATTACAGATCACTACAGAGCACTATAGATCACACTAGATCACTATAGATATCTTATACCATATAGATCACAATGGATCGGTCCAGGTAACTACAGATCAGGACTGATCACAATAGATCATTACAGAGCACTATAGGTCACAATACCGTAGATCACTACAGATCTACAATATTCTGACCTATAGTGCTCTATAATGATCTATTGCGATCACTACAGAGCACTATAGATCACACGTAAGTCATTACAGATCGACAAGGAGCACCGTAGACACTAAAGATCACACTAGATCACTATAGATAACCTGAATCATATAGATCACAATGTATCATTACAGATCACCATAGAACACTACAAAGCACAAGAGATCACTATTGATCACAATATCTCATTACATATTACTATAGATCACAATGGATCAGTCCAGGTAACTACAGATCAGGAGAGATCACAACAGATCGTTAGAGAGCACTATAGGTCACAGTACTGTAGATCACTACAGATCTACAATATTCTGACCTATAGTGCTCTATAATGATCTATTGCGATCACTACAGAGCACTATAGATTACACTTAAGTCATTACAGATCAACATGGAGCACTGTAGACACTAAAGATCACACTAGATCGCTATAGATAACTTGTATCATATAGATCACATTGTATCAGCACAGATCACTATAGAACACTACAGAGCACAAGAGATCACTATTGATCACAATATATCATTACATATTGCTATAGATCACAATGGATCGGTCCAGGTAACTACAGATCAGGACAGATCACAATAGATCGTTACAGAGCACTATAGGTCACAGTTTACAACACTGTGAATTATAGTGCTCTATAAAGATGAATTGTGATCTATAGATAACTATAGATCACTATAGATCACAATATATCACTATAGATCACATGAGATCACTTGGAATTATTTTCAGGATGCAGACAGGAAATTTTCCCAGGAAAAAGTGTACTAAACTGTCCCTTTCCTTGTTGCTGGGGTGGTACTCTCCAGGGTACACCCTTTCCTAACTTCCTTTTTTATATTTTACCAAGAAAGGTACATAAGGTTTCCAGGTGAACATTCCAGCGACAACCAAGGTACCTTTTTTTTTTAAGAGAGCACAGGAATAAACACACACAGAACGTGTGTGTTGCTGTGTGTGAGGTAAAACACGTCGTGTTCAATTGTGTTCATGTTCTCAGTAGGGCTTAATTCCAGACTCCAGAGTGGCCATTTTGTTCTAAAGCACAGCGATGTGTCTGGGTTATATCCCGGTCACTTACACACACACACACAAAGTCCTCAGGAAAACGTGAGGTAGAGTTTATCAACTGTGAAGTCATTTGATCTCTCGGCCTCTTCCACCGCTGACCAGTATGCTCAACCAGGCGAGAATTTAAATAACAGCCTAAAACGCTGTAAAAACAAGCGAACCACGTATGAACATGGCAATTTTAAACACACCGTTAAATTTTTAATCTATGTATTTGTTTGTTCAACAGGAAATGATCTACTGGAGGAATCTCCTTACGAGCCCATGACTAGCCGTGCATCAGATATATTTCGATTGGCACCCATCTATTCAGGTAGGATTGGCTGATTTTATTCACTAAATGGCATTACTGTGCAGAGCCTTTATAGAGACTGATCCTGACTATAAAATGTGACGTTAAAATGATTATCAGGGATTCTTGTTTCCTGCTTTCCAACTTCCTTTTCTGTGACTGCATGCTGTGGAATGCTGCATGAGGAGATATAGTTTGGACTGAAGTTTATTTCACGGGTACTTCATTACTAACAATGTGGAATGCTGGAGCCTGTGTGTGTGTGTGTGTATGTGTGTGTGTGTGTGTTTTGCTTCTGTCCTTGCTGTTTACGATCGGCCTCTGGGTGGCAGTGGTGCTCTCTATTTCATAACCAGATGAGCAGCGCAGCAGATGGTGAAAGCATAAAGGTTCACGGAACCGAGTGAAGTCAAATGGTTCGAGTTGCTCATCTCAAGTAGACTAAATGTTGTCCTTTAGTGCGCGAGTCGGAGAGACATGTGAGATGTAGAGTCTATAACTCTTCAAGTCTTAGAGAGAGTGGCGTATTTACGGAGCGTGAACTGAAATATCAGGAAAATATCATCTGCATTCTGTCAAACGTGAGCTATGGTGTTGTACACAGCAATTCACAGCAGCCTATACATCCACACACACACACACACACACACACACACACATATATATATATATATATATACACATACACAAGGCTAATGCTACTGTTACTAACAAGTAAAGTGAAGCTTAAAGCTACCAGTTTAGTATCACTGCATGTCTATATCACCACACATTCACCTTCTGTTATCTATAAAAACGGACAAAAGTATATTACATAGCTAAAAGGAATAGTAGTGCCATCTTGAAAGTTATTAGAAAAAAAAATAAACAAAAAAAACAGAAGGAAGTTTGCATGATGCTAGTCTGGTAGCTATAACCCTTCCTTATAAGTTTCTAGAATCTGTTCTAGTGGATAAAACAATCGTAATACTACACCTTACTGTAATACGTTATCGTTTCTATAGTAACATCTATTCACAGGGACTTGCATGGTGGACGCTCCACATGATCTAAGTCTAATGATAAACAGCCTATTAACATGCATTTATTTAGCCAAGAACATAGATGATATGGTGAGGTTTTCTTTAAGGAGATGTTTATTTTTTATGGATTTATGGAAGGAGTCTCCACTGTCAGTGTTTTTTATAACAGTTACGTTTTTGGTTGGTGAGGGAACAAATGTTTATAGCTGTTATTACAGAAGTAATAACATAACAGGAACATTAAATGTAACTATAAGCAGGTAAAAATTCTATAACATTCTATAATAAATGAAAATGTAAATCAATCCAAAATATGTGGGCTGATGAATACCAAGAAGAAGCATGATCCCAGCTTTTACTTTACTAACAATTTTTAAGCTCATGACCTGAGGAAAACTTTTGCTCTCTTCAATGTCAATGTCACTGGAATAAAAAAAAAAAACCCTGAAAGAATCATGAGCTCCCCTTAGAGAACGTGAGTCACTGAATAAAACCCTACGCTAATTAAAATAGCATGCGCCTCGCTACTTTCCTACGTTTGACTCTCAGCGTCTGTGAGAACAGAGAGATTTACGGGAAAATGCCTGGAATGCGAGATGGCTCCTTATTCCCCACTGAAAAGCTCTTGACTTTGATTGACAACTGTGCTCTGAGGCTGTGATTCCTACCCTACAAAAGGAGTTACGAGTCAAGGCGCCGCCGGAGACAGACACAATATGCTGGTGGAGTCTGGAGTGTTCAGGTCTCTGGCGTGTGCTGCCGTTGCTTACGGCTCCTTCTCAGCAGTCAGGGGTGGAAAAAATTATGATTTGTTTGGGTTTTGTTTGGATTAGTTCTGTACAGGCATGGAGTTAGCAATAAAACACCAAATATCCAAACAAAGTCAGGCCTGAGTCCAGAAGCTTGAATACTTAGAATTGTTTCGATTTTTTTGTTGTTGTTGGCCTGAGGTTTAAATAATGTATCCCTGTTTATACCACAGCACTGTGGAATTCTCCGATCTGATTGGATGGAGAACAGCAGCTCTGACGGTAGTAGGTTTATATTACTGCACTCGTTCTACCGTGTTATCGTTTCTATAGTAACGACTAACAGGTGAGCTAACAGATGTAAACTTGCTTTCATGTAAACGTGTAACTGTTGATATGGCGAGGTTTTCTGTGACGAAACGTATTTAACATTTATGGAAGGAGTCTCCAGTGTCAGTCAGAGGTAAAGCTGTAACGATGTTTTTGGACATGGTGGTGCGGGAACATGACGAGTTTCATTAGCTTCATGAGAGAGGGACTTAGCTAATTGTTGATATGGTGACATTTTCTGTGAGGAGATATTTACTTAACATTCATGAAAGGAGTCTGCATTGTCAGCGCTTTGTAACAGTGAGTTTTCCGACAGGGGAAAGTCTACAGGAGTAGAGGAGTTTGCACTTTGCGGTTAATCAGTAACATGACAAGTTTATTAACTTGAAAAGAGAAACAAAAAAAGAGACCGTTTATAGCTGCTGTGATGTAAGTGAAAACAGGAACTAACTTGTTTGGTAGGTTTTCCACAACATTTAAAGTAACTATAAATGGATAAATATTATGATATGTTGATGTTAGATTGGCAAATTGCTGTGTGATATAAGAGGAATCAGACATTTTACAACAGCACCAAGTTTCTTTGCATAATGTTTAGAATAGTGGATGAGGTTCTGTTGTAATGAGAGGGTTGAGGTCAATTCCCAGGACAGCCTCTGCTGGCTTTTTGAGAAGGACCTTTAACCCTCAAATACTCAGCTCTATCCTGGGATAGGATTCCATTTCAATTATAAGTCACTTTGGTGTTGTTGATAAGCAGTTGTTGGTAGCGGGATAAGACATTGCGACCCCTTTGAACCTTAAACTTCAGCGGATTTTAGAAAACTAACATTCATTATGATGCAAGATGGTTTCCCAATGGCATACAATACAGCTTTAGCACACACCTTACAAATAAATGATAAAAGAATCTTTAGAAATGTAGCTTAGCTCAGTGAGCAACGTCGCACCTCAAGCAGTCGAGAATTTTGAGTCGTTCCCCCCGCCGAGTCTCTCACCATATTGATAGGGTTCTACGCCATATTGATAGGGTTTCCGCTCAATTAAATAGCTTATCGGACATCACCTCTCTTCTTCACACCAGACCATGTGCTCACACCAAGTAGTGGTGGTAAAATAAACAAGTCAGAGCAGTTCCTGGATGAAAGGTCATGTGTGCTGGAAGGAAGATGGACTAGTGCTGATCGAGGAGTACTCAGGCACTCATAAACACAAATGTACCGCTGCTTCCTAATGGGCTGCAAGGTAAACAGCCGTAGTGCAATCAGAGGAAAACTATATTTAGTTTTAAATAGAGCTCACCAGGATATGAATCACCTGGTTGTGCCCAAGGTTAAGAGCAAAGATTTCAAAAGCTATCTGATTGAAAACCAGAGAGACGCAGAGGGTAAAAGGACAATTAAGAAAGACAGGGATAAGCAAACAGTAGATATACGAGTGGACAATTTGAATGTAATTAGCTACAAAGGACGAGGGAAATATGGCCAAACTATTATACCTGAATACTTCAAGGTGGTTTCAAGGTGCTATGGTATTTAAAGGAATAGTTTAGCTAAAATATACTAACCCCAAAATCAACCAAGACCTGTTTGGTGCTTCATTAGTTTTGTACTGGAGCTACAAGGTTTATGATGCTTATGTAGGTACAGGAAGTTTATAGATAAACACAAATTTTATTAGTTACTGTCCATAGCGATATACTACTTTCTGATACATCAATAGCTGATAAAAATGTTATAGCATAACAGGCTAGCATCCAGACAGATGAAAAATCATGCTTTAACAAATATTGTGTAATCGGTGACAGTAAGGAGCTGTTTATTTAACATTTAAGGAATGAGTCTCCAGTGTCAGTGCTTTGTAAATGCCAGAAAGTTTTCTGACATGGGAGAGTCTTCAGGACAGAGGAGTTTACGCCTTGAGGTTTCTCGTTAACTCGCGGACGTTCTACAAGATTAAATGTAACTATAAACACATAAAAACTATGAGGTGTTGTTTTTTTAATTGATTAAAAATGATATTGTTGGCATATTGTTGTGGTATAAGAGGAGTAAAACACTTCAGGACATGCTGTTATTGGAAAATAATCAACGTAAGGGGCGGTAACAGCAACTCGGTTTTGCGTCATTGAAACAATATGAAAATCCAGTGGTAATTTTAGGGACAGACTTAATTCCAGACTGTTAGTGATTTTAAGGATAAAACTTAAAGAATAAAAAATATGAAGATTTGTGGGCAGAGATGGAGGGACATGTAAACACATGTTAGGGGTAGACTTTGAAGAAACGGTCCTCCTCTCCTCACACATAATTTGAGTGTTTCTTGTGAAGCACTGATCCATATACAAGTCAATCTGAACCCATTTCATCCATTTCTCTTCTCTTCTCTCTCTCTCTCTCTCTCTCTCTCTCTTTCTCTCTCTCTCATTATGCGAGTTGACTCTGTATTACTGGCACACCATTAGCTGCAGACAGAAAAAGAGCTCAAAAACACAGTCCACAACTCCCTCTCACATTACCTCTCCATCAAGCACACGCACACACACACACACACACACACACACACACACACACACATCCTTCCATGTTTCACACGCGCCTATTTCAATCACACGCTCTTCCAAACCAGGCCAACCAGAAAAGCCTAGGAATCACAGGCGGCTGCTCAGTCGCTAGACAATCCGCAATAGAGCCATTAAAAAGCACAAAAACATGGAACAAACCTAATTCAGTTTGACTAAAAATGAACACTTCAGAAAACAATGAAATCTATTGTCAGGAAACGCACAGTGTTGAATTATTGAGTTCGTGGATAGATTCATCGGTAGCGTCAGCTGCTTGTCATTTACCGCTTACGAGGTCTTTGAGGAAAAATGGGACTGGGAAGAGAATGTGACACAAAGCATAATAGGCAGTCTGCTGAGTTGGTGGGATCGAAATTGCTTAAATTACGGGGTAGAGCTCAGAAAAGAACGTGGACATCAGACAATCTGTAGAAGCAACTATGAATAAAGATGAGTCAGTTCTCAGATTCTCCAGAGAAGAGTTTTTTTTATTATTCTAACAATTATCCATCATGCTAAAATGCTAAAATCACATCATCCTGTCAAAGCTTTATGAAATAATAAACATATCAGTACTTTTAGCTTGTAGGAAAATGGTAATTTCTCATTCTTATTCTGTACAGAGAATGAAAAAACATCACTCTGTGGTAACTGTACAAACCTAATATTACAATGTTCGGTGCTGCTTGCTAAAATGAAAAAAACAAAAAAAACAAAACAGACAAAACAAAAAAATACAACAGGAAATGTGTTGTGAGAAGAAAAAGACTTCTTTCTGGAGAAGGAGAGAAAGAGCAACGCTAACTAAGTCTGTAACAAGTTCATTTCAAAGCACAAACATCTTTATTTACACAAAATCAACATTAGCATTAGCAGTAATTGTAGCTAGTCATGACTGTAGAGCTAGAGCTAAAAACACAATTACCTTAAAAAAAAAAAAAGTAAACACTGAAATATTTGAGCATAAACAGGCCCTGAGGTAACCAAGTAACATTCCAAATACTTTACTGAAGCAAATTAATGAGCAGCTTTTTGTTTTATCCTTCAAAAACAGCTGTTATATGAGCTAGATAGTGAGTTAGTGCTATATTAGCGCTAGCTGCTGAACGGCAGCACAGATTCACACTAAAATAACATACTATATAACATTTTTACACAATTTCTCTCATTTTTAGTCATTTTTGTCATCGCAAGAACATAGTGGCCAAGTAAATCTTTCCAGTTGTGTGTGTTTCTGTGTGATATCACTTCCTGTAGTAATTCCTGTTGCATTCTGGCTGGGAAAAACAGATATGTGGTTTTCAGTTATAGCTTTTTTCTGCTGTTTCTTAAATAAGAAAAGGCCACCAGGAAACAAAAATTGCATCCAAAGATGCAATTGGCATAAGAAGGCGTTGATTAATTTTCTATAACAGCAGCTCTGGCAGTAGTTGCAAGGCAAATCACAGGTTTATATTAACGTGCTAATTGTAATACGTTATCGCCGACATGGTGAAGTTTTCTGTGTAACAGTCAGGCGTAAAGCTGTAACAGATTTCCACCACGGGAAAACCTTCATCTGAGGACTTTGCGGTTTCGTAGTAACATGAAAAGCTGTGTGTGTGTTTTTTTTAAATTAATATCAAAAGCGAGAAAAGGAGAGGCTGATGAGGGAGAGACTGTTATAACGTAAGTGATAACTTCTTTCATAGATGTTCCACAACATTAAATATAACTCTAAATGGATAAAAAGTATGATGTGTCGTTCTTCAATAAATAAAACATTGTAATAGTTAGCAAACTGCTGTGGTATAAAATGAACAAAATGCTGTTTGAGGAAAATAATCAATGGTGGGATTTTGGGATGGTAGCAGTAAATCATTGATTAGTTTCCTAAACATGTCCCCAAGTGTTTTATTCCTTATAGATTTTCTGACTTGTTGTCATATTTTGTGTGTGTGTGAGAGAGAGAGGTAAGGAACAGTCTTTCACAGGGAGCTTCTGTCACTGTGTGTGTGTACGGTGTCAACTTCGGGGGGTGTGGGTGGATTGAGGGGAAAGTGTGCAGGAAAACATCTGTAGTGGCAACCTTCCAGGCGAGACACATGGCTTTGCAGCACATCCCGAATCTGATGTGGCGCTAAGAGGCTGTCAGGACGTCACGCTACAGCAGATCAGCACTAATCACCTCCAGACTCAGAGCCCCTCTCAACAGGTTTTCTCTCTTCATGTTAGCTCTCATTGAAAAAAAAAAAAAAAAGTCTATATTTCTTATACGCTGTGAACTTTCGGTAAAACGTAGCTGGTGATTTGTAGAGTGGAGCTGATTTTTATTCTAACATTCGGGAGACAGAACACGATAGTTGCTGGCTGGAATATAATTAACAGCGAAGGAAAACCAAACCTGTAAATAAAAAAAACAGTGAACAATGATCATCAACATTTACTAACGTTGTAATTATATTTTTGCTACTTTATATAGGATTATTAATCCTGGATACAATTTAGTACAATGCAGGTATTTCTTCTGGACTCAACATTGAAACAAGCATCAATTAATACCTTCTCATCTCAACATTCATTCATTCATTCATTCATTCATTCATTAATGCGAATGATAAGCCTGCTTTAAATTATCAGAAGGGTGATGAATGAAAAGAAAAGTAAGATGCTCTGCAATCACGAGTCGTAGATTCTACAAGTCTCTGGACATGCGTAAATATCTTTAAAAAGCTATTTTTTATGTTTTTTTTTAGCAGAAATATTCACATAGCATGAAAGAGATGTATGAATAAAAACTGAATTTTTAAATAAATGATAATGTTGTGAGTTTTTGTTCAAGTGTTTCTGTAACACTCGTTTTTGCAAATTTTCCGACTTTTTGTAAACTCACTTAACATGACAATAACATAGCTAATATGGAAAAGACATAAAGATAATTCACCACAGAAATATCCTAGGCTTGGTATTCAAAGCAAAAAAAAAAAAAAAAAAAAACAAAGCTGCTGTCTAGTTCCTCATTTATCTTCCCTGCACATCTTCCAGTTTTGCTCGCTTCATGACTTGCATCTCCAGATCCGATAAGATGGAGCTTACAGTGTTTTGAAGACAGACTCTTGCTAACCATCTCGCCCTTTAAACTCGAATCTTTTACTTCCACAATAGCAGCTCAGTGTAGCATGGCACTAGCCTGGGGAAGTGTCACTCATTTTAGCACAAAGCTCTTTTGTGTTGTATACTCCTACAGACCGCTTATCCCATTAGCCCTGTTAGCCAACGTCAAGAGAGACGCTGGAGAAGCTATCGTTTTCCAGCTCCCTTCTCTCCATTTCTGGCTTTTTGTTCTTGTAAATGCGCCGCTGTCCTCCTGGAGCTGGCTGAAGCTCGGAGAGAAATCTCCCGAAAACGCAAATCAATAGAGTGCCATGTTAAAATAGAAACTCCAGGCTGTGCGTACAAGAAATTATCGATTTTAGCCGCTCGTGCACTCACTCACTCTCCCCCAAAGCTCTTCTGTTTAAAGTGGATCAAAGGATTATCCTTCTGTTGCTAATGCTCAGGTATAGTGTTGCATCATCAAGCGCAATGTGCTCGAGTCAGAGGGGAAATGTTGGGTGTTTTGAGTCTTTAAAGGGAAGAATTCAGTGTGGGAAAGGGAAATGGAGCGCTGGGTCACACGTCATTAGGCTAGGAAAGCAGCTCACCGCTATTCACGCAGAGCTTGTTATCAGCTTCGTGCTATTGATGGAGTGCACAGGACATTTAAGGCCGCCACGGAGCATTTAGGAGCTCCTCAAGGGATGTTAACACAGTGTAGCGCGGTGTTAATGAGGCCTTACGCAACATTAGAGCTCGTCCTTTAGCTGTAGAACCTGCGGCTTCCCACAGCTCCCTACACGCCCAGCACACCATCTGGTTGACTAGCGTTTGGAGGTCAGACAATCGCAGACTAGCACGGCAGAGAGAGAGAAAGCTCTTTGATGGGACATGTGGCAAGTTAAGGAGTGTGAAGGAGTAAGTGGGAGATGAATACACATTGACCTTGACCAGCAGCCTCAGCAGGCCACATACTGTGATGAAAGCGAAAGATTATGAGGCGTGATGATCGCACAGACACGGTTTACAAATCTGGACACAGATGCTTTATGGAGTTTGTTCTTTTTCACCAAAGAAGAGGCGTTTTTGCTCACTGACTCACAGGTATACTGACGACCACCCCAAATATAACCTAAACTGAACAGTTCAAGACTTGAAACAGATATCCTATATTTTTCTAATCTTCAACTGTTTCAGTGAGCCTGTGCCCACTCTAGTCTCAGAATCTTGTTCTTGGCTGACAGATGTGGAACCCAGTGCGGTTTTCTGCTCTTGTAGCACATCATTTGACATGCTGTGAATTCTGAGATGCTTTTCTGCTCACCACAGTTTGTAAAGAGTGGTTATTTGACTTGCCATAAGCCTTCCTGTCAGCTCAAACCAGTCTGGCCATTCTCCTCCTACCTATCTCATCAACAAGGCATTTCCGCTCACATAATTCTCTATTCTGATTATGAAAATTTCCACTCGCTGATGTTTTTTGTTTTATGCACCATTTTTGTGTAAACTCTAGAGGCTGTTGTGCGTGAAAATCCCAGGAGATCAGCAGTTATAGAGATACTGAAAGCAGGGACCAGCAACCATTCCGTGGTCAAAGTCACAGTTTTCCCCATCCTGATGTTTGATCTGAACATTAACTAACTAACTAACTAATTAACTAATAAACATTAGTTATGGTTTTATGCATTGAGCTGCTGCAACGTGATTGGCTGACTGGATAATCGCAAGACCGGGCTGGTGTACAGGTGTTCCAATTAAAGTGGCCGGTGAGTGTATATATAATGTAGCCCAAATTGAGATCCTCTATCTGACACCCATTGGACATACTCCAGCAGTTTTCCAGCAGAATTTGAAAAAAACTAAAACCAAATTCCCATCTAAAGTTTGGTGCAAACAAAACTGTGCATACCGCAGTTTGCTAAAGTTTGCGTTATTGCCATGCCCGGTCCTCTTCATCATTTATTCATGCCACTTTATTACCGTCCTTCAGAGTGAGAAGCCATGCCGAGCCTCGGAGTGATAGAGCAATTTCCCCTCTTGATAACAATGCCATTGAACACTCGCTGATTTGGAAAAGCTATCATTTGCATGCGAGTCTCTGTAGGCCCAGAACAAGCTGAAAAGTTGATGAAACTGTTTGCTCAAATGCCGTTTTGCACTTTATTTGTTCTGGTCCAGTCATGGCGTGCGCTAAGCATTAGCTCTGATCCAATCATTGCTTGTGTTGAGCTTCTGTGTCAGTCTCTGTGGCCTTTAAGAAAACGTGAGAACAGATTGCTTTATGAGGTGTTAACATTGTTTCGAGGTTTTGAGCATTCCCTTTGCTCCACACGACACTCTTCCAGCTGTAGTATGATAACACAACGGCGTGCACAGATGTGTCACGCGCACCCTCAGTTCTGGCATCGACTCCACGCTGCTTGAAATATCATTTAGCCCAAGCTGACCAGCCCACAGTTCTCATGAGGGCTTTTTGATTGGATTCAGACGAAAGGGAGTGATTTATCATGGTTAATAGACACTGGTGACAGCTGGAATCAGCAGGGGCTCTGCCGCTCGCGCCAGCCGAAACCACAGTCAATCACCACCAATGCATGCCAATTTACACATTTACCCAGGGCAACAAGTGCTGCTCAGCATGCCAGTTGAAATATTTAAATCAGCTACTATGCACCGTTTTATCCTTTAAGCAAACATTTTATCAAGCAGAAATCCTAGATCACACAAACAGCTGTACTGCATTTACTTCAACAGTAGATGCAACGATTTGATGTCAGATGCACCAAGGTTAAAGCTGCAGATACACTTCAATTTCAACACACATCCACTTTATTAGGAACTCCTGTTCAACTTACACATTTATCCAATCGGTTGATGATTAAAACAAACAAAAAAAAGACCAGGCGATGTTTTTTTCCAATCTTTAACTACAGAGTTTTGGTGAACATGTGCCCACTGTAGTCTCGGATTCCTGTTTTTGGCTGACAGAAGTGAAACCTGATGTGGTCTTCTGCTCTTGTAGCCTATCTCGGTACAAGTATGTTCTGAGATGCTTTTCAGCTCACCACGGTTGTAAAGAGTGGTTATTTGAGATACTGTAGCCTTCCATCTGGTCATTCTCCTCTGACCTGTTGTTCCTAATATATATAATATATAGTTTTTTATATATAAAAATGGAGAGATTTATTAAATAACTCTCCATTTTTATATATATAATGTTACATATAATGCTCCAAATGACCACAGGATATGTGTGGCAGCCATCTTGTGTACACATTTCTTTTCTTTTCTTTTTTTTTTGCAGTATTGTTATCATTTTTTGGTAAAATGGATCCCAAACCTAAAATGGCTTCCCTAACCTAACCTACAGTGTTACAGTGTTGTAGCATCATAAGTGTTTTAACCCCCCTTTATAATCCAAGCTTAAGAAATCAACCTTGTACCAATCTTCAGGACTATTATGCTGTATTATATACATTAAGTGATTATAACTTTATTATCCAGTGGTACAGTCATGACTGCCAGAATACTTTGTTGATAAAAAGCCATTTTGCTAACAAAAAATTTATCCTAACAAAAAAAATGAGCACTGCTCTCAAAAACGCATCTTCATCCTCTATTTCTCTAATCTTCTTCAAAAACTGGTAAAAACGAAACTCCTGAAGTAAAAATGAAGCATTTTTGCACTTTCTATCTGGAAGTGATGGCACTCACCATCGATTTTCTGTTTCTTTTCAGTTCAGAGAGAGACATGCTGAACTTCTGCTTAAGCTAATGTTAGCTGAATCGATGATCTGATGATCAATATGAGAAGACACTAAGAGAATAATATAGTGATTGCAAGACTGAATGATTGACAGTTGAGGCATGTTTCTGTAGCAGCGGGTGAATCAATAGTGCTGAATTCTAATACCAAATAGCATTTGCTGCTTACTAGAAACAAAACTCTGGGAGATTTTGTTGTCAAGTATGTATGAGCATAGTTTGCTGATTTCCATGACTATTATTACATACTAATATTCCAACTTTCTGTTGAATTCTTGATTCTGATTCGTCAGAAGGTGTTGATTCATTTTCTATGACAGCAGTTCAGACAGTAGTGGTGTCATAATACATTTTCATTTTTATAGTAACAGCTAATTCACAGTTATCACCACATAATAAAGTCGAATAATAAACAAATTAATAACGTGTTGCTATTTAATAAATAGAAAAGTAGATGTAGTTGATATGGTGTAGTTTTCTGTAAGGAGACGTTTATTTAGCATTTGTGGAAGGAGTCTCCAGTGTCAGAGCTTTGTATCGCTCAGTAAGTTTTCTGAAGCAGGAAAGTCTTTAGGATTTTGCACTTTCCAGTTTCACAGTAACATGATACACTGTGTGACAAACCTTTTTACTCCTTAACTTCAAGAGAGAGAGAAAAAAAGAGAGGTTGGCGAGGGAATGACTGTTTATAACTGTTGTGACATAAGTAATGACAGGAACTAACTTGTTTCCCAGTCAAAATTATGCCGTGTCAGTCTTTATTTAATAAATAATGTCAATGGCAGATTGGTGCAGTATAAGAGCATTTGCTTACTTATACTATGGATTAATGGACCTGTTGACCCTGTCTGGAGATTATCCAATGCTTACGCTTGAGTATTTGAGGAACAATCTTCAAAAGCCCATTAATCTAATGAGAAATCAGCACCTACAATCCTGCCAGGTCCTCCACTAAAGCTGTGCTTTGAGAAGCCATGGATATGACAGGTCAAAAGAAGAGAAATGGAGATCGAATGATGTCAATCTTCTAATCCTCTGTCTGTATTTATAGCTGCACTTCATCACTATTGGCACTCTTAGCTTTTTCTTTCCTCTAGGAATTTCCAGGAAATGCAAACAGCACAGCTATACAAATCCATCGTCTCAGGATCCAGCTGTTCCTCGGCCCCTTTCTCTGGCACACATGCCGCTTGATAGCTTTTCACTTGTTCTTCTGTTTAAATCAAGCTGAGAATAGCTGCATCGTCGCACCAACATGCCCGCGTCGTCAGTGCAAATATATTCATACGCTGTATGCAGTGTTTTCACAGTGTTATGATCAACAGGGAACTGGTTTCATTGTGCATTTCACAAATAGTAAACATGTGAGTATTGGGACTGGGGCAGTATTCTTAGAATATAGCAAGATAATGGTATGACCATATATATTTTTTAAAAAAAGGATTATAATAAATGAAATATAACCCAAATGGCAGTGTAAGGATTCAATTATTTGATTAGGGAAACTGCTGAAATAAATTTTAAACTGATTCTGTGACTAACAACAAATGAGAAATCATGCTGTTATTTAGCAAAGAAAAGAATTAGTCGTTGATATGGTGCAGTTTTCCAAAAGGAGGCATTTGTTTGACATTTTGGAAGAAGTCTCCAGTGTAATGATTAGTAATGCTGCGTTCAACGTGCCTTGTAAATGGTAATTTGCAGGTTAAAAAGATGTCATTTTCCACCTCATCACTTTCGACTTGCGAAGTAGAAAAAAACCAATCAACACCTCCATGTTCGTCTTTTGGTACCAACAAGTAAAGTATAAATGATTGTATGATAAATGAACTGTATAGTCAGTGATTTAGATTTAACAAGCGAATATGTCTGTATGTTGATTGATCTAAAGCAATACTTGTATATACAGTATAACTCATTTACTGGTAAGATGTGCTGCTTTGTTTATTTCTGATGCGGCGCCCAGCCATGTTTTGACGTCACCCCGTAAATCAGTGAAGGAACTGATAGTTGAGAACACTACCCCAATTTGACGAGTAGGGATTTCATGTTGAAGGAGTGTTTTCTTTGGCTTTTACTGGTTGGCGTTGGGGAATTACAAGTTGCAACCTCGAGTCGAACGCAGCATTAGTCTTCAAGACAGAGGAGTCTGTGCTTTCCAGTTTCTCAGTGACATGACCAGCTATGTATGACCTTTTTTTGTCTTGAGAGAGGGTTCACAGATGTTGCACAATATAAAAAGTAACTAAAAGTGGATAAAAAGTATATGTCGACAAGTTTGAGATGGCTTATTGTCAATTTGTTGCCAGTTGTGGAGAATTTACACCGTGATTGTATTGGAAACATAACATGAAGAACTCCCAATTCATCCATGGCAACATGGCATATAAATCTCAACTATGCCTTGAACTTTTTCTGATATTGCATAATAATATTAACCCAGAGAAGATGATAAATGAGGATGACGGGTTTACAAAACTCATTTTGTTTAAACGGGACAATGAAAATGAGCCCTGATCATCATGGTATACTAATAGTATAATAGATAAAATAGTAAATATTTATTTTGCGTGTGTGAAGCATGTTTCTTGGACTGTATCTATCTCTTTTTGAGAATGTTCTTTACTTTTTATTTCACTTCTCTCTTTTATTTCTAATTTTGTGTTTTGAGATGTAAAACTGTACTAACCCAGTGATCCTCAGGCCATTTGAATGAGCTTAGCTGCCAGGAATCTGTTGATTCCTGCTCTTTTGTTCACTTTTTTCCTTCTTGACTATGACTTATGACCTTAAGTCCAAAGTAATATAAATGCATAATTCTAGTGAAGATATGTTTGAATGTACATGAGTTAGATTCTCACATCTTATGATCCTTAGAGTAGGGTGCAATAGTCTGAGTCCCTTACAAATAACTGGTTTCATTGTATTATTGCCTAAAATGAATGCGTTATTTAACAGAAAAATTAGACAAATATACATCCACCCCCCAATTGTAGATCAACCATGATATGTTTGGTCTCCAGTGTGTCTTTAGTTTTACACTGAAGCTATGAAGGTTGATGGAAGGATCCAAATATAAATCTGCACACGGCTTGTGTCTGTTTGTTAAAAGCAAATACAGCTGAATTAAACTGAAGTAAAGACAACTTGCAGCATCCAGTTTAGCATCCTGAGTGATGCTTTGAGCTTTAATAACTTGTAAAGATTAAAGAAGCAAACACTGGGTGCCAAATATTTCTTGGTTAATCAATTACTTTTGAAAATTTTCTTTTTTTTTTTGGCCAAATGAGACAGAGCTAGAAACTGTCATAAAAACAAACCATTTTGACGTAACATATTTAATTCTAATGAGAACATCCATATAATCCTAACACACAGGGTTAATTTAGTCCCTCTTTGACTCAGTGACTACTTTCGTCAAACCTTTTGAAATGTAATCTTGTTATATGAATAAAACTTGAACACAACTGAATTAGTAATGATGATAAAATCTAAATCTAGCGAGTCTTTTTGCAGAGGGAGACACGAACAGCGGCCCCAGGAGTGCTCCAGCCACCATGACCCCGGCCCATAACCCTGGTAGAAACAAGAGATCAAACCCCGCTTGGGCTGTCCTGGGTAAATAACCCACTACTGCATGCTGAATTGGGAGAAAAACACTTGGGTGTGTGTGTGTGAGAGGAACGCAGTGTATGTATGAGTGCTCTAAGGTCATATATCATATAAAGACTTTGGATTCTAGTGACAGGACTTTGAAGTGGTGATCCATAGAAAAAGTGAAGGTGTGTGTTACAGGGCGGAGAGACTCGAAGTCAACATGTCAGTCAAAACAGTGGAAAAACAATGCGTTAGATTCCTCAAACAAGATTTCATCATTCTTCACTAAGAGATGTTTAAAAAAAGTTTTTTTTTTTTTTTTTTTAAAGTAATAGAGACGTAGGTGTTCCTGACTCGAGTTTCCTGCTGGTTGCCATGGTTTCACTAGTGCTGATTAGCAGAAATACAACGTTTCAATTAAATGTCCCAAATCACACCATCTAAAATATGAGTACCATGTATAAGGAGTAAAACACTAGAGGTTGTGCCGTTATAGGAAAATAATCAACAGTGGAGTGGAAGTTACTGAGTTACTGTTACCACCTCGAAGTTGATTACTTTCTATAACAACACGACCTGGAGTGTTTTATTTCTCTTACCACAGCAATTTGCCAAGGCTAGCAATTTTTTACATATTAAAGAATAACACGTCATATTTTTTATCCATTTATAGTTGCATTTAATGGTAACTCGTTAAATGTGTAATAATAATGACATTATTATTATTGAATGGAGGTGGGGTTCGATATGAAAGTATGAGGACTAGCATGGCCAACCTGAGATTTCACAAAACACACTTTCTCCATCTCTCTCTCTCTCTCTCTCTCTCTCTCTCTCTGCCAGTCATGGCTGTAGGCAAGATTACATCACTGTAGCTCTGATTCACTGTAACTGTGTGAAGCTATATGCCAGTGGCACTGTCTGACCCCCACACTGTGAACACAGTGAAGTACTGCTTACTTTTGTGTTGAACCAATGGAGTCAACAAAACCTAAACCATCATCTACACTGTATTACCCTGATGCCACTTGTAAGGGAACAACAATAACATAAGCGATGACAGGAACTAACTTGTATCACAGACGTTCCACAACATTGAATGTAACTGCAAATGGATAAAAAGTATAACGAAATTGTTCATTGTTAGCTATTTGCTGTGGTATACGAGATATAAAACATGTCAAGATGGGAGGGGGTAACAGTAACTCCGCCTCACATCATACCACCCTGCTGTTGATTATTTTCCTATAACAGCATGCCTCCAAGTGTTTCATTCCTTACAAAAAGCAATAAACTTTTACAAATACTTGAACCTGTATGCAGAGACTATGAATGCCTGAGCTCATGCTTATTTGGGAAGGACACTTGGTTTGTAACTAGTGCAAGGATCAGTCTTAGTTGCCAGAGTAAAAAAAAAATCAGGTGTAAAAAGTGAGGTGCAATATGTGATGTGGAATATGAAGTGCAGATGAAAGCACCAGCATTTTTCCTTTCTTCAGTGAAACCTTCACTTGCAGAGTATGAATTATTCATGGCCTACTAGCACAGTGTGAGCCTGGTAAAGGAACCATTTTGTGTTTGGCCTGCTGAACATGGGCCTTTTGTTGACCAGTCACATCCAATGTACTATATCCTTTTAACACAAGAAAAAAGGCAATAAAAGCTATCTTAAATGGATTATTCCTGGTCAGGATTAACCTCTTAATGTCTTAATTACAATGTAACAGTGGTGGAAAGTGCTATCAACCCTCTTCCGCATACATGAGCTCACAGATGCACATGATTGGCTACTGTCACTGTGATTGACAGGGCAGAGAGAGTAGGTCACCCCTGCCACACAGACTGAACAGGCAATTTTGCTGTCTTGGACTCCCGCCCACTCATGGGTGTGGCATCTTTGGGATTCAAACTCATCTCCCGAAGATAGGGTGAACAGATTCATGGTTCGATCCTGAGCTTGGGTTACTGTCTGTGTGTACTTCCTTATGTTCTCCTTGTGTCCATGTGGGTTTCTTCTGGGTTGTCCAGTGTTTTCCTTCCAAAAACATGCTGGTAGTTGGACTGGATGGTCTAAATTGTCCCTAGGCCCAAATGTGTGCATGTGTGGACTACGTTGGAATGATATCCCATCCAGGGTGTACTCCTACCTTGTGCCCAGTGTTCCTGGGATAGGCTTTGGTGCCACCACTACCCTGACCAAGATAAAACGGTTACTAAAGATGGAGATGGATTTCATGTAAATGAAGCTGTAAGTAAAGCCATGACTGTTATCCCTGCCCTCAATAATTTGAAACTTTTCATACAATGTGGTCAAATCATGGTTCCATGTAACCTGGTATAATCTGCTGGCTCAGAGGTTAATCTGATGGTTCAGTGATTAAGGCTTTGGGCTACCAGTCAGAAGGTTGTGAGTTTAATTCCCAGGACTGCCAAGTTGCCACGGTTGCATTTTTGCCCAAGAGTCTTATCCCTCGACTGCTTAGTTGTATGCTGTCTCAACTGTAAGTTGCTTTGGATAAAAGTGTCAGCCAAATGAGCAAATGTAAACACCAGATTTTAGAAGACAACAGTGTGACGATGAGTAGTAAGAAATATTTTAGAATTATTCCGTATGTAATGTGAGCATCTTCACCTAAATCCCCAAACAGTAAATGTAATGAGCCAAAACAAGCAGCATATATTTTAAGCTCAAGATTTCCACAAATTAGTGCCAGGAAAATGATTCTCCATTAAAATGAACTCTAAGAGTATTGCATTCTTAATAGGGGTTTCTCAAGGGTTCTTTGGATGGTTAAGGGGTCAAGCTTTCAAACGGAGTTACTCTTGAAAACGTTTCTGAAAAGAAAACCCTCTGGGGATCGTTACGAGTTCCGGAAAATCCTTTATGGTGCTAGACAGAACTTAAATATGATCCAGGTTTTTGTAGTCTGTGACTTTTCCAATAAAGTGGTATGTCAGAAGTTGAGGTTCTGTAACCTTTTAAGATTTGAAGTTCAGTTCACAGAAAGCCAGTTATTGGCCCCTGAACAAGGCTCTAACCCTCAAATGCTCAGCTGTTTTCCTGTATTTAGACAAAAGCAGCCAATTCATATAAATGTATTCCGTGGTATTGCTCAGAATGTGTGGAAACCCAGCATTCATAATGTGAGACTCCAGACACGGAGGTGTAAATTTATAATATATGACAGGCAGGCATTCGCAGACTCATTTATATGTCGTAAATGAGGCAAGAAACACACATCCTCTATTCCAAAGTCATATTTTATCTTGGAAATCACTGTGACCTCAAATGGTATGGTAGCTCATGTAGGCTGAATTAGCATTACTTTTGTTTTGACAATCTCACATTGTTAAAGAAAAAATCGCACTAGTGATTTGATTGAACAACACCTGTGTGTAGACATGTGTAGAACGCTACAAAAGTCCCTGGATTTGTCATACGTGCTGAAATCTCTCCATCATAGCTGTTCCTATTTTCTTCCCAAGCATTCATTTGCACCTGAGATCTTGTTACCTCTAACACCACTTTAGCTGTCGAGTATCTATCTCTCGAACTTTTTTCCACATCGTTCTTTTCCATTTACACTACAACTGGGCTTTATGATAGACAGCATGGAGTCAAATAGAAAAAAAAAGAGGATTCCATGAATATTTAAAACTTCACCCAAGCATATTAGCATACAGCCCTCCAGACAGGCAAATACCCATCCCAGGCGCCCTAGATAATATTTGTATTTTTGGCAGCGGAACAGAAATTAAACTCGTAACATTAGCATAACAGACAGCACCATGGCCCTGGTGTAAATAATCCGTGCTGGTTGTGAGGGAGGAATTGTTTCTGTGCTCTGCTCTTCTCCCGTTCTCTCATGCTGTTGATTTAGTCGCTGGCCGTTTGTGATCAGTGCTTATAAAAGGATGAACGCACTAAGCGAGTCAGCGGGCCCTGGGCGATCCATTTACGCATGAATAATCAGCGCCACACGACAGGTGACTGGAACAGAAAGGAAGAGAGAGAGACCTTGAAATTACGTTCCAGTTTTAGAGCATTATCACGATCCAAGCTGGCATGGCGAGCATCCTGCAGGGCAGTGTGGGTAATGAAAGTGTTTGTTTGCGGCGGCCCAGACCCGCCAAAGGTTTTTCAACCACTAAATTAGCAGCTAGCTTTAATTCCCCCCTTCATTACAGAGGCCACCTGTTACCTGGAACGATGAGTCAAACCAAGCTGTGGACAGATTTTTGTCCTCACGTGTCTCATTCTGGTTTAAGATCCACTGTCGGTGGTTTTCACAACTTGTCCCTCATCCATAATTCACTACAGCTGATTGACTGAAACATGAGGAGGCAGAAGAGAGGATGAGTATGAGTACGCTGGTAGTACTGTGCGTCCTGTCTGGAGAGGCTCTGTGTAACTCTATAATACAGCACTGAACCTGGCCAAGTTATTTAACAAATGATTAGGTGTTGTTTAAGGAGACATTTATTTAACATTTATGGAAGGAGTCTCCAGTTTCAGAGCTTGGTAACAATCAGAGGTAAAGCTGTAGCTTTAAGTTTTTTCATACAGGAAAGTCTTCAGGACAGAGGCGTTTGTAATTCGTGGTTTCTTTGTAAAATGACAAGCTGCGTTTTTTTTTTTTTTACTTGTTTGGTGGACATTCTACAACATTAATGTAACTATAAACGTATAAAAAATATGTGCTGTTTAATAAATCATTCATAAACGGTGGAGTTGGCAAGCTGCTGTGATATAAGAGGAATAAAACACTTCAGGATGTGCTGTTATAGGAAAAATCGACTTTGGGGTGGTAACAGTAAGTTGGATTCTTTCTCTGTTAATTTTGCCTCACA
The DNA here is from genome assembly GCA_022758105.1 of Pangasianodon gigas. NCBI lineage: Eukaryota > Metazoa > Chordata > Actinopteri > Siluriformes > Pangasiidae > Pangasianodon > Pangasianodon gigas. The sequence goes on along the minus strand of CM040456.1, from coordinate 31,350,587 downwards.
TTTTGGATATTTGTCTAGGGTTAGGGTTTTCTTTTCTCACCCAGAAACCACGGAGTTGTAAACTCTTGCACTCGATTGGTCATATATACGTATATATTTATGTATAGAAAATAAAATAATACACAGAAATTAAAAACTAAACCTAAAATCAAACTCTCTGCCCCCGAAAACTTTGTTTCTCCATTTTGATGTGTTTTCTGGTAGCACTAATAAAATGTGAGTCCAGTGAGTCCCTTTTTTTGGTACAATTTGAATCAAAGTCTACATTCCATATATGGTGAATTGTGGGTGTGTCTGTATTTAAATGACATGCAGGCAAATGGTGGATACAAACCCACACTAAAGCTAAGCTAAATAACTAAATCTCAAATACCAATAAAACCATAAACTAATTAGAAAAACAAAAGTAGAGTAGTTTATGCCTGGCACTATCACACACTGCGCACCATTTTCTGAAACCGTACTGAGTAACAGACAAACCAGTTTCCCCCAGACAGCTCAGCACGGAAGCTGATTGCCAACGGGTTTTGGTTTTTGGACGTCTCCATCAGATACACTGTGGTAAAGCTTCCTACATGTGTGCGGTTGCTCTTCGGCACCCTTTTGGGAGAATTTTATAAAAATGCCACTCTTTTTCGTTCGACTTATTCGGTTAATTTTTATTTCCCTCCTGAAGCGTAGTCGGTCATGGTAGAGAGTCGTGTATTACAGGCCAAATCCCCAGCGAGGGATTTTCCTCGGCTCCTAATTCACAGATTTACATGCAAAGCGACGAGGACATTTTGCTCTTAAAGAAGGCAGCCGAGGCTGAAATGTAGCCCAGCTTAAACAAAACGTTGTGCCAGACTGAATACAACCCTACCTTGTTTTTCATGAAAACTGTAGGCTAGTGCTTTAACACATCTGTTCAGGTCATGACTTAGCACTAAATGTCCAATTGACCATCTGTTTAAATTGTATAGCTGTACAATTATAAAATTTGTAGCCAATCTATCTCACTTTCATCTCAGTTATTAGCAATATAAAAATATTTATGGATATTGCTCTCACTTTTGTCGGCTTCCATTATATGCTTTCCTTACATAAGGGGAAAAACACTTACAGGCATGCTATTAAAGGAAAATATTCAACAACCAATGGGTGTGATGAAGCAGAGTTACTGTTACCACCTCAAAGTTGATTATTTTCCCATAACAGCATGTCCCAAAGTGTTTTTTCCCTCTTATACAACAGCAATTTTCCAATGTATTGTTGTGGAAGATCCACCAAACAGTTAGTTCCTGTTATTGCTTGCATTATAGCAGCTATAAACAATGTCCTCATTTTCTCTTGAAGTTAATAAGACAAAAAATGCAGCTTGTTACAGAGGAACCTCAACGTTCTCCTTCCTGTAAACCTTCATGTGACAGAAAAGTTAAATATACAGCTTTACTTTTGAGTGTTACAAAGCACTGACACTGGGGAATCCTTCCTTAATGTTAAGTATCTACTATTTCCTATTAGAAGATTATAATAAACCAAATATATGATTATTAAACCTATTTTTAAGCCTACATTTTTTAACTAACTTCAAGCTTGAAATTTTCTGTTGGCAAATGATTTTTCTAATTTTAAGTATTTATTGCTAGAAAGAACCAAATTTATCTGCCAATAGATTAAGACAATTTAAAGCTTGAAATGAGTAAAAGCACTTAAAAACAGAGTCTCTCCATTTTCACAGGCTCAAAGGTAATTGGACAATTGACTGATAAGCAGTTTCATGGCCAGGTGTGGCCCTGTTATTTCATGACAAATTAAGGAAAAAAAAGTGTTGAGTTTGCATTTGGTAGCTGTTCATGGGAACTTCGATTCAAGTGAAGGAGGCCGTCAGTAGGCTGAAAAAATAAAACAGACCTATCAGAGAGATAGCAGAAACTTTAGGAGTGGCCAAATCAACAATTCTGTACATTCTTAAAAAGAAGGAATGCACTGGTGAGCTCAGCAACACCAAAAGGCCTGGAAGACCACGGAAGACAACTAAAGTGGATGATCACACTATTCTTTCCTTGGTGAAGAAAACCCCTTCACAACATCTAGCCAAGTAAAGAACACTCTGGATGAGGTAGGCGTATCATTGTCAAGATGTATAATCAAGAGATGCCTTCATGAATGTAAATACAGACGGTTTACCTCAAGATGCAAACCACTGGTAACACTCAAGAACAGAAAGGCCAGATTAGACTAAAAAAACCTCTAAAAAATCCTGACCAGTTCTGATGCAAGATTAACTTGTACGAGAATAATGGGAAGAGAAGAGTATGGAGAAGGAAGGGAAGGGCTCATGATCCAAAGTATACCACATCATCTATCAAACATGTGGAGACAGTGTTATGGCATGGGTATGCATGGCTGCCAATGGGACTGGGTCACTGCTGTTTATTGATGATGTGACTGCTGATAGAAGTAACACGATGAATTCTGAAGTGTCTAGAGCTATACTTTCTGCTCAGATTCAGTCAAATGCTGCAAAACTGATAGGACGGCGCTTCACAGTACAGATGGATAATGGCCCAAAACATACCGCAAAATTAAGAAGCAACCATTGGACACCAAGAATTTCTTGGCTTATTGAATACAGTCAAGTTCTTTTCACAGAATTACTAATAATCGAATACCTCATATATTTCGTTACTTCTTGTCACCATTGATCTGTCGGTTTATTTTCTCTGTCTTCCAGCTCATCAATCTTTTTCAGTTAGTCATTATCTTCCCCCATTTCCCAGCTCTATGACCAAAAAATTAACACTTTCTAAATTTTGTTGCATGAAAAATGTGTAAAAAAAAATCAGAGTACAACAAAATACAAACTACAGATTTATCTGTAAAGCCATAAAGTGAAAGTAAAAGTATTGAATGCATCAATAATGATTTGCTAATGACAAATACACACACACTAAATTTACTTCCAATTTGTAAAATTACATTTTACTGGTGCATTCAAACACATTCATTTTACAGGGAAAAAATTAACTTCGCAGCAAGTTAAGTAATGGAAAATCTCAGTGTGAAGTCAATGCCACTAGTATTAATTTACTTGATTGCTGCTCGAGTATGTTCTGTATATCTAGTTGCTAATAAAGTGTGAAAGTACAGCTACAAATCACAAAAGCATGTTGGCGGTGTGAGACATACTGCCCTGGCAAGACCTCAGCTTTAAACCCTTGCACATCTGAAATGTATTTAATGCATTGGTTACACAAAGCCGCTGCGACAGTGTCATAGGTTATGTTTCGAACCAAGCAATAAGAACTGGCTTTAACCCCTTTACAGGACACTAATTGACTGATGTTTTCACACACACAGGGCTTAAAACACATAGAAATACTATGTCTTGTGTTAAATTAGATTTCAGACCTACAACATCCTATATGGCGTCTCGTGTGACACAAGCAGTTCGGAAAAAAAGTCTGCCTTGAATTGTTAACGTTAGTGAACGTTAGCAAAGGCTAAGGTTTCAGCAGGGAATGTATATAGCGAGACACCTGCTCTCGCCTCGGAAAAAGGTCAGCCGGAACGCCGGGATGGGGGTCATGTGACCGTTTGCCATCTGCCGTGCGCTGAATCTGAGGAATCACAAACGCACACACACACACACACACACACTCTCAGAGTTCTCTCGATAACATCATTACAGCCCACCTCATTAAGCAGGATCATTAAACTCAGGCTTTTAGGTTTCAAATCGTGTACTTAGGTTTGATCAGGGCTCGGGCTGAATATGATTTGAGATGGTACATGGGATACGATTAGATTACAGCAGAAATTGTATAAAGTTTCCAAAAGTTAACCACGAAGAACTTCTCTATAACGCATCCACATATTCGAAATATTTCTTTCGAATATTTCTATTTCTATTTCTATTCGGTCAAAATATTTCTTATACTTTTTATTGACTGAAAACTGTGCATTCTTTGAAATAAGTTCCTCATTTCTAGCTTTACACTAAACAGATTAAAGTTTTTAGAAATTTATGTAGAATGATTACCCTCAGAAAGATAAACCAAAGAGCTCTTCAGCTTTCAAGATGGAAGCTTTTTTTTTTCTAAAAGTATAGGGATGGTAACATAATGACTATACAAACTGAATTAATATCAATATCCCCTTTACTCTATAGTTACTCCTGCTCATTTCCCTACGTCCTTTGGTTTTGTTTGTGGCCTCCTGGCTGCTTCTCTGACTAATCCCCTCTTTACCCACTCACTGATTTCTAGCAGACAGCCTCCTTCTCCTCCAAGACCAATTCGCAGTTGTGCCGTATTCTTTCCATTTTTTAAATAAGAGATTTAATGGTGCTTCTTGGGATGTTCAGCATTTGAGATATTTTAGTTAGAGTTAGAACCAAACTCTGATTGATTTTTTTCCAGAACTTTGTCCCAAACTTGGTTCGATAGCTCCTTGGTCTTCATGATGCTGTTTGTTTAGGTGTGTTCTCTAACAAACTTTGGGTTCTTCCAAGAAGAGATCATGTGACACTTTGTGACAAACTCATTATGTATCTTCTAATTTAGGGTTTTGCATGAAATGGGGTGATGATTTTGCAAATCATACTGATTTTTTCCCCCACTTTATTACTGTGGTTATGTTGTGTAGATATATGACATACAACCCCAATTAAGACCACTTCAGTTCCAGGTTATAACAAAATGTGAAAAAGTGGGGGTGAATACTTATGCAAGGACTGATTTATGGGAAAACATTTTGGCTGAAACAGATGTCCATTACCTGAACCTATATTAACTGTGTCTTGGCTAAGAGACTACATTTGGGTGAAATGGAATTAAAAAAAAAAAATTTATTTACTTTTGAACCCAGCTATACCTTTAAGAGTGGTATACTGATTATCTACCCAGATCATAACTCTAAACGTAGCCCATTTAACTGTCTACCTTCTGAAGTTCACATCCAGCAAAACCTTAACTCACACCAAACGTTTACTTTCCACTCACGCCACAAAACGGATCAGCTCGGTTATTCTGATAGAGATTGCACTGAGATGATCTTCACCTGTGATTATCATCATTTATCATGGAGCTGAATTTCCCTAGCGGTGTCCGGGAAATGCTTCAGTGATCTCGTGACGTTGTGTTGTGTGCTGATGATCGGGGAAAACTCAGGAAATAGAAGCAGCTGGAGTTGAGAATTGCGGTCGGCCGTTTGAGAATGGAGAAGCTATTCGTTTGTGGGAGAGTCGACGCTGGAGGGACGCCATGTTTAGGCGACGTGGGTGTGAACTTGTGGGAAATTAATGATGAGTGCCAGTCTGCTGAGGGATTTGTTTTGAAGCGAGCGCTGAAATTAAATGTATTGAGAGGACTGAATGAGTTTGCTAGTGTTCTGTAATCTGCTTAGAGGAACGTTTTACTCAGAGAGACGTAGAGAGATGGACAGACAAGAAAAACTAATTACATCATGCAAATACACACAGCTCAAAAACAAATGAAAATTCCTCTTTGTCTGTGTATCTCCAGATACACATCTGGACATATATCTTGGACACCTATATAGTATTTCTACTGTAAGTCCTACACAAATCCTCTGAATGCTCCTTGGTCTGGATGTTGGTTTCTTTGTGGTCTTAAAAAAATGCAGCACATTCACAATAGTGGAGTTTTGCCATACTTTGCTGTTACACAACACAAAAGTTCTGGGAAACTGAGCTTTGGTTTATGTTAACGGCACATAGAGCTGAGGTTGTGTAGTATAATTTGATGGAAATGTAAATAACAGCATGATGCAAAGGTGATAATAATAGAAATAACAAATGTTATACAGTTTTACAAAACTTTATAGAGAAAGGGAATTTCAGAATTGGACATGTATTACATGGTACAAATGTGTACCATGCATTTGTGTGTATAAACTTTAGATCACTGACACATTTGCTAGCTTCATTGTATTATGTATATTTGCCAGAAAAAAAATTGTTATATTGCTTTGATGCCAAAATGAACAAACAAGGACTACTGAAAACTAGCTAATAGTACTCAGGTAAATTAACTTATAAGAAGGAAACATATAGCAACTTGTTTCGATCATATTTCCACACTATCAGCACTGACAAATTGGTTATGTAACACATACCGTTCACACCTTATGGGTAAATTTAATAGAAACTGAACCCTACCACTACCACTTAAATTCCTGTTTGAATCCTCGCACTTACCCAAGTGCATTTGATCAGGCATGACCATTGACGTCTGATGTTTGCCTTGTTTTTTTTTCTTACTGGAGTAATGAGGTTGCTAATAAATAAGCAAAGCTTATAGCTGTTACATTAATGTTATACAAACTGCAAGCCTGAATTAATAAAGAATGTTTCAGCCTACTGTCAAAAAATTCGGATGTATTTCAGTGGTAACTGCTGGTCTTTCTTAACTATTAACACCTGATTAGCCTGGCTTTCTAGGAATCGTATGCTTTATAGTCAATGTCGGCACACTTTTTTTTAAACTTTTGGATTAATAGTGATTAATTAATGGTGGCATCTCACCAGAGACATCTGTGGATATTGATTATTGGACCAGCTTGCCCTGACTTAAATTGGCCCATTAAAGGTAATTAATGATTTGTTGTCCAGCTTAAACATGCACTATGTGGCCAAAAGGATGTTGATACCTGACTATCACACTCATATTTGGATATTTCTCACACAGTTGCTACAATTTTGGAGGCACACAATTGTATAAAATGTCTTTGTAGCTGTAGAATTACAATTTCCCTTCACTGGAACTAAGAGGCCCAGACCTGTTCCAGCATGACAATGCCCCTGTGCACAAAGCGAGCCTTATGAAGACATGGTGTGAGACTCTTTGAGTGTTTCTCCTCACACTTCTCTCTTTCATTTCTCCGTAAGTTCTTCTGTATTTGTCCCACTATCTATAGAAAGTGATTTTTCACAGGACAGGGCAGCTCAGAAAGACAGTAATTTAGGATCCCACATTCTGCCACTGCTTTAATTACCAAAGATACCGCATGAGCCGTGCTTTTACCAAGTACCCCTGCTGAATTTGGTTACAGAATTGACCCGATAACTTCTCTGGATAGAATGACATTTGCACTTCCTCACTTTGATCATCTTCACGTTGTCCCAATTCCAAGTTGATTAATTCACTGTCTTCGCTCACTACATAGGGTGTAATATGTAAACTCCAGACTGCTCTGTAGAGCTATAGAATATTTGCTCATAATTCTCTATTTGTACAACAATTAAACTATTGGCACACTTGGCTTCATTGAGGTTGCTTGCTGTCACTGTCATTAGCTACTGCAGGCCAACGAACTTGTGTCTCGTGTTCACTGGGAGCACTGTAGGAGAAAGAAGTCCCTGCGACATGCTTATTTAACATAAACTAAGCTATGTTATTTTATTTCATGTCAAAGTAAATAAATTTATGAATTTTAAATGTTTTTTTTTTTATACTAAATGTGCCCATAGATAGTAGTGATGTGTCATTTGCGAACGTGTGGACGCTTTTAGGTGAACGTTGAGACCCGACTCGCGTTTATTTATTTATTTTGGATGTATACAGGCAATATCGTCTCTCTTGCGGTGTAATTTAATCCAAAAGCTTCCATGGAAACGTCCTTTCAGCATGTGAGCTGTTCATTAGCGTGAGTGGTGAGATGTGTGTTTAAAATCTCAGTGCTACAGGGAGGATCTGCTGCACTGCTGCATGTTGATGTGCTGGAGCTACACTGAGTATTAGTTGAGATGAATAATTATCAGGAGAAATAGTGAAGAAGCACAGACACAGCAAGCACAATAACATTAGCGCAGGAACGCTTGCTGTATTTGGCACTGCACATTAGTAGTGCCTTGATTTAACACTTGTTTATGTAGGTTTTATAAAACGCAATGTTATTTTGTTAATTAGGAGGTAGAGTAGGATTTCATGAAACAGTTACAGCCAAAGAAGAACAAGCGCTGGTCAAAGTAACGAGAAAAAGGAACGGCACTGAGTCAATCGGGAGTCGACTCATTGAAATGAGTCATATATAGTCACCATTC
>CM040456.1:31318821-31340301 GCA_022758105.1 Pangasianodon gigas | reverse complement strand
TTTTTTTTTTTATTGTACATTAGAGACATTAGGTTCACTTTAGGGTCACCACTATATTATTATTTATTCAGGAGATAATTCTATTTCTATAATCACATCTATTGAAATAATAATTTTGCCAATTTAATTTTGCACTAAAGTTATCAGGGTAATTGCTACTGGATTAGCATCATGCTGTCCAAATTGTCCATTGTTCCAAAATTGTTCCATTGTTTTTAAGATTTGTTTTGTTAATTTTACAATTAATTTTACCCTCTAATTTTTCTCTTATTTATTTATTTATTTATTTATTTATTAAGTGTTTGTTTGTTTGTTTGTTTGTTTAATTTGTTTAAACAAGTTTGTTTAAGTTTTCTTTGTTACCTCATTAGATTTTTTTTCCTCTAATTTATTCTAATTTATTCACATTTTTATTTGCATTTTTTTTCTTCCTGCTGTACAAACTGTCCATTATTCAAATGAAAGACTTTTAGTTTTTTGTTTGTTTGTTTGTACTATTTTTTTCTTTCATTTATTTTTTAATTTTTCTAATTTTTAATATTCCCATCATTCTGTCCAAACTGTCCATTATTCAAACGTAAAAGCTGTTAGTTAGTTAGTTAGTTAGTTAGTTAGTTAGTTAGTTTTATTTGTTTTTGTCTCTCATTTATTTTTCTCTAATTTATTCTCGTTTTATTTTTTTTACTCTTTTAAATTTTTTTCTAATTTTTAATATTACAACCATGTTGTCCAAACTGTCCATTTTTCAAACCGACAAGCTTTTAGGGTTTTTTGTTCTCTTGACATTTATTTATTTATTTATTTATTTATTTATTTATTTATTTATTTATGGTAATTCTAAGTTTGAATTCAGGTCTTATTGTGGCCTTCTTGTGCACATTAAAATGCACACTGCTGTTGCTGAGCGAGGGAAACTGCATTTTACAGACACTACGTGTTTGTATGTCACAGCGTTGACCCTGATTTCACAAACGGCTGAGATGCCGCTGCTAAACGATTCTCACTCAGTAAACGCCTGACCTGCTTTTGTATATAAACACGCTGGACTAAAGGCTGAATGTGGAACAGTTCGGCCGCCTGGCGTCCTTCACATCCCTGCTGCAGAGACGCGGCACCCTGACCGCACGCCTATAATTACCGAGCCGAGCTGCACGTCCACGCCGAGTGGCTGCGGGGCTGATCTCCAGCGAGCGTGAGATTAAGTCCAGGATGGAGCTTTAGCCCCGAGCTGCTGCCCAGGAGCCTCCTTAATAACATGGAGAGCTTCTCACACACGTGGCTATAAGAAAGAAACAGTGCTTGACAAAGCAGTGGGAGGGAACAATGCTCATGTCGGGGGGTGTAGGTGTGAGAGTGTGAGAGTGTGAGGATGAAGAGTGTGTGTGAGAGGGAGAAAGTGTCTGTGGTTAAGAGTGTATTGCCTTATTAGAACAACAACAAAAAAAATAATGCTGCAGAATTTAATAACGGCTTCAGTTTTTCTACCTCACAGCCAGGGACACACGCCAGGCCAGGTCAGTGCAGAGAGAGGAAATAAAAAACAAAACAAAAAAAAAGCTTAACATTCATAACATTTCAGTAGAAATGTATTCCTGAATAATAATAATACCCAAACCCAGTGGAATTTTATATTACTTTCCTGATATAAGATATAAACAGTTTCAGTGGTAGTTTGGTCCTCACAGCAGTCTGTCAGCTGCACTTTTTAATAATAAAAATATTATTACAAACTGGTATAAGAGGAATAAAACACTGCAGGATATAGGAAAACTGAAGATTTATTTGAATAATCGGAAAAACTCTGGGGTGGGACCAGTTAACAGCAAGTCTTTTATTCGTCCGACAGCACAGCGAGGTTGTATTTAAGGCTCTCACTTACGCTACAGCAGCTATAAACAGTTCCCTCAGCAGCCTCGCTCTTTACTCTCTCTTCAAGTTAACAAGAAAAAAAACTCAGCTCATCATGTTACCAAGGAAGTCCAGACTCCTCCTTCCTGAAGACTTTCCTGTGTCAGAAAACCTCAAGTTACAGCTTTACCTCTGACTGTTACAAAGCACTGACACTGGAGACTCCTTCCATTCATGTTAAATAAACATCTCCTTCCAGAAAACTTCACCAGATCAGTGATCACATGATTCTCTTTGGACCACTCATGAGATTTAAACATCTGCAGATTTGGCATTGTGACTGCTGACCTCTCTCTCTCTCTCTCTCTCTCTCTCTTTCTTCTCTGTCTTTCACTTTTTCCTTCTGTTTGTTTGTTTGCTTCTTTCTTGCTTGCTTGCTTTCTTTCTTCCTTCTCTGTCTCCCTCTGTTTTTTTGTTCTTTCTTTCTTTCTTACTTTCTGCTCCGTTTTTCACTCTGTCTCCCTCTGTTTGTTTGTTTGTTTGTTTGTTTGTTTGTTTGTTTCTTTCTTCTCTGCCTTTCACTCTGTCTCCCTCTGTTTGTTTGTTTGGTTCTTTCTTTCTTTCTTTCTTTCTTTCTTTCTTTCTTTCTTTCTTTCTTTCTTCTCTGCCTTTCACTCTGTCTCCCTCTGTTTGTTTGTTTGTTTGTTTGTTTGTTTGGTTGGTTGGTTGGTTGGTTGGTTCTTTCTTTCTTTCTTTCTTTCTTTCTTCTCTGCCTTTCACTCTGTCTCCCTCTGTTTGTTTGTTTGTTTGTTTGTTTGTTTGTTTGTTTGTTTGGTTGGTTCTTTCTTTCTTTCTTTCTTTCTTTTCTCTGTCTCCATCTTTCAGACTCCCTCTTTGTCACTTTTTCTGTCTCTGTCTCCCTCTTTGTCTCTCATTATCTCTTTGTCTTTTTCTGTCTTTCTGTCCCTCTCTCTCTCTCTCTCTCTCCTATGGGTCTGGGTCAGCATGTGTAGGGAGTTTTAATGAACAGTTAGCAATTTTTTGTTAGCTGGCTAGTGATCTACCCCTCATGCTGAGACAAAAAGAAATGAATCAAGAGTAAGAAGAGAGGAGGAGAGGAGAGGAGGAGAAAGGAAGAGAGAAGGAGAGAGGAGGTTTCTGATATATACTGGACATGACACTGGGAAATCATTTCCAAGGAAACTCCCAGCTCATTAGAAATGTTGCTCAGTTGAAAATGGATTCTTTTGTATGAATCATGAATCTTCAGAGCAGAGAATCATTTCCTGCTGTTGGGGTTCTGGCTCTCTGCTGATCCAAGTCATAAGTGTGTGTGTGTGTGTGTGTGTGTGTGTGTGATATTGAAAAGGTGATCTCAGACTCACACTGCTAGTGTTTACCGTATCTCCAACTTCTACATCCTGATTATCGAGAGTTTCATTACAATTAACATCCATCTCTCTGTCTCTCTCTCTCTCTCTCTCTCTCTCTCTCTCCTTGTCCATCTACACTCTGTCCCTGTCTATCTGTTCCTTTTTTTCCTCTTTCGGTCTCCCTCTTTATCTCTTTCTCTTGCTCTTTCTCTGTCTCTGACTATCTTTCTTTTTCTTTCTTTCTCTCTCTCTGTCTCTCTCTCTCCCTCAACCTGTCTCTCATTCTTTCTTTCTCTCTGTCTCCCTCTTTGCCTCTCACTCTTTTTTTCTCTGTCCCTCACTCTTTCCTTCAGTTTTCTCTGTCCCTTCACTCTTTCCTTGTCTGTCTCTGACTTTCTTTGCTCCGTCTCTCCCCCTCTCTCTATCCCTCTCTTTTGGTTTCGCTCTCTGTCTCTCTGCGCTGCTAAATAATAGAACAAGTTGTTTTTTTTTCCTGAGACACTGTAGGTCAGGAGACGAGACGGAGGAACAAATGAAAGGAGATCTCATGTCGGGTCGAGACTCAGAGATGCTCCACTGCGTAATTATTATTATTTTTTTGTAGGCTGGCGAATGAATTCCACAGTGTGTGAATCGTGATCGTATGTGACCTCTCTGCGAGTTTAATTAATGTGCGCATGCCTTTAATATTTATGCACACTGAGCCATTATGGGAGCTGGCAGGAGCTAAAAGGGAATTCATTCATTGTTTTGCTGGCTTTCATTTTAATCAGACAAACATGGTCTAACTCAATTTTACTGTAATGAGAACCTTTCTTGAAAACGAGGGCGTGTGTGTTTGTGTGTGTGTGTGTGTGTGAGTGTCATCTTGGGTTTAATAAACTCATACAGAGCATTAAATACATTAGATGTACAGAGTATAAGCTTGTGATGACATGAGATCATATTTATAATGCACTCTATTGGAGGAGTGCTTCAGATGTGGCTATTATTCGTTTTTGTTTTTTTTTACAGTTAGTTTAGTTTTTTAATAGAATTTCCATAACTATAAGTCCATAAAAATAAATACATTGTAATCACTGGCAAACTGTTGTGGTGGTCTAAAAGGAATAATTCACTTTGGGACTTGATGTTATTGGAAAATAATCAAATTTTGGGTGGGAAAAGTAACTTCCCTTTGCATCCGGCTGCATCACACCACCCCATCATTAATTATTTTCCCAAAACTGCACATCCGCAAGAGTTTTTTTACTTACAGAATGGTGTGGATGTGTAACTGCAAAGACCAGACTTTGTCTTTGGATCATTCTGTCCCTGGCAGACAGTATCGCACTTCACGGACACCATTTACGCACTGGCATTGCGGTCAAAGAGGGCAAGACATCTCATTTTTACTGGTCACTTTACTGGTCACAAGTAGGAAGAATACTTTGACTAATACTTTAATAATACTGTCATACTTGACTGATTTATACTTCTTGTTAATGCAAGTATGCATACTCTTCTAGAGCATTATTGAGTATTAACAGTAACATTTTTCATATATGTTTGAATTTTAAAATCTACCGAAATGGTCTGTTTTCAGTACCAGTCTTCTGGATCTTCTAGATTAGTGAATACCCTTAGCATTTTCGAATTTGAGACACAGCCCAATAACAGCAATCATGACCACTGTAGAGAGTGTTAAAGAGAAACCGAGCTCGTCAGTCTTTTTAACGTTGCTGTGCAGGAAATCGCTTAACATTACCAATACAGGTTCGAATTGGAAACCAGATGGACACAAATGTTTTGGCATCGACATGCTGTCTAGTGGACGCCGCATTTAATCATCCAGATGTACCTACGATACACAAGCGTGTATGTGAACAATGCAGTTGGTGAAAGTGAAGTAAGATTTGTAGATTTATGACAAAATAGGGCAGCAATAATGCAAGACACATGTTCTGACCTTATGAGAATTATAATGACTTTTGAGGTTAAGCATACATATCTTTAAATCAACTTGTGTTCAAGGATTGAGCTCAAAAGAGCGCCTGTTTCATCAACATCAGAACTTTTCCTAGAGCTGATCAGTGAACAGTACTCATCTGAGCACTGATCTCCATTAAACATCCATTACCATCTTCAATCTTCACTGCTGCTCTCTAAGTGTGTCTGTTCATAGGACATTCTCTGTATTATACTTTATTCTTTATAGTGCAGGATTTGTTTTGCTAATAAGCAATGTGCTTTTCAGAGATTTATAACATACATGGGGCTGCCTGCATTCGGGCTCCTCGAGATGATTTTCATTATGAAATGTGCATTTCCGAATGGCTTTATTGCCGGTTACTATAGCGACAAAAAGCCCCCGCATTACCTTATAAATCCTGAGTTGTTATTCCATTCCGACCCAAACAACACCGCTGCGCCAGTAATTCATTGAACTAGTGCTTTATTCCGTTGATTTACCAAACCACGCGTACCCCTCCTCCCCACACACACATACACATTACCTTTAGATAAGATGACTCCAAAAGTAAAATGTTTTAGCTAACAAAATGTTCTAAATGAATTTACTATCCAGAGAAATAAGTTTCTAGTCATTTTTTCCCCGAGTTTCCAGTGCACACCCTCTTGAGCTTCCAGTTTATATTTCTAAAATGTCACTGAAATGCCACTTATAACCATTCGTGTACTTTTAGCTTAAGTCGAGACAACGCGATCAGATCATTGCTCTGAGCTTTGGGTTTTATGTCGCCAAGATTAATGTGACATCTCTGCACCTGTCTCTCTCTCTCTCACTCTCTCTCTCTCTCTCTCTCCCCCTATCTAGCCATCTATCTCTCTCTTCTTTTTCTCATATCTCTGTTCGGGCCTAATCAGCCTGCACTCAGGTGGAACGCAAACAGATTACCAGATGCTTAAATCTCCCTCTCTGTCTCTGCTTACACTGAGTAATGGGAACACACCGACTATCTGTTTCCATTTTTTGTCCATTAAGGAGAACAGCCATGAGCTTTTCCTGATTTCTCAGAGGACAGTTCAAACGAACTCTTGCACAGACCCCATCAGTCCTTAATAGCCAAGCGCGTGCTGGTGCCAAGAGTATTCCTGAAGTCTGATAGACTTATGCCAGGCTTTTTCCGTGGCTAACCTTGAGGATTACGTCCAATAAAACAGTTAAACCAAATGGGGCTATAGTCCTGGATCTGATGGTGAGCTAATTTGTGAATAGACAGCCTTGCTTGAGTGGATAATCTCATTTGGATACTATAGAACTGATGCTATAGTCATAAAGACTCTCCTGTGTGCATCCTTTACTCTTCTACACCTGTATACTGTAATTTATAATCCCACTATTCAGTGCACTGATCCCTCTAAACTGTGCTTGTGTGCAGTTGTGCACTTCTGATGATGCTCCCATGCAGAAAAAATCAAATCTGGGCACAACGCTGACACAAAAAATGTGTATAAAAAGTTAGTCACTGGACCTTTTTCACACTTCTGTGCTACAAATGTGGAAGTGCAAGTAGTAGCGTTTCAAAACTTCACAATATTATACAAATAATGTTTACAACTAGTTTTATATATATATATAGTTATCAATTCATTTATTTATTTAGCACCTTCTCCATGCTTGGGTGATTGCAGAGATTTCTACACACACTAGACATCTTTTTTTTTATTGTATTTCTTACCAATGAATGAACGAGGTTTACAAGTATAGTTTCAGCCCCCTTTTCCCCTTCCTTTTTTGTTCGTGTAAAATTTGTGCAGTGTGAAACCAAACCAAACCAAACAGCATATACACACACACAAAAAAAACTAGTTTAGTATGTACACTCCCGGAATCTATTGTTAAAAGTACTATATAAATAAAATGGAATTGATTTCTGTACTCCTGTCCTGAGGACATCCTCATCTTCATCACCTAAATCGCAGCACAGCTGATGAGCTGTAGGAAGAACAGATGCAAAAATGTGAAAATGGTTAGATCCTCCATGGTTGTGTCAGGATTTAAAAATCGCCCACATCTGATTATGCAATATTAAATCTGTTAAAAGAATGGAAGAGTGCAGGTTGGTTACTTGACTACTTGACATCAGAAGTGCTATTAAAGTTATTATTTCCCGGGATAATAGTGCTGTGCTGTGTGTAAGTATTTTACTATATTTGATTTGATTAAATTTCAAGGTAAAATGAAGTTATAGTGGACTGGGACAAGTAAAAGTGCTGTTGAGGTTTTAGTAATGTTTCAAGTTATTTATCTGAAATATAGACATTGATGTGAAGGACATTTTACCCGCATTTAGAGTATCTTTTACCTTTACTTTATGTACATATTTGTAAATGTAATATCAGTGGGACACAAGTGATGCCTCAATCGTCGAATCACTCATAACTACTGCAACTGAAGGAGTGAAAAGAATAACTAGTGGTCATGTGATGAAGTTCACTATTGGCATTTATTCATTTTCTTTAAAATTTCAAAGAGACGTGACGAGACGTTTTGTTTGATGAAAGTCATGAAGTCCAGCCTTAGCAGCTCTAAACATTCTTGCTCTTCTTGATAACTCTCAGTAAAGAAAATCTGCATGAGGGTTTTTTAAATCTGAGAAAATTTTTACCACCTAAGGGGAAGAGAAAAGGTGGGAATCATTATTTTCACCATCAGACAAAAGAATGTGTGACATCTGGATATCATCCTTCTATCTCTCTCTCTCTTTTCCTCTCCTAAAGTCATGCTATCTTAATGGGTCAGGTGGGGTCATGCCCTTTGACCTCCTATCCTGCTAAACCTGTAGACAGACCTGGAAATGCACTGTCCAGGACTCGCTTCTCCAAACACGCCACGCTACGCCGAAGTCACGGACTGACTAATAGGCTTTTTACATGCTCTGTTCACTCCATCAGCACGCTCCATATTTCAAACAGAACTAAATCTATAGTGTATACAAAGCCACCTGCTGGGGTTCACACATTTACATCTGCGCAGTGTCAAATAGACATCCGTTAGCACGCTTTTCTTCATCTAATAAAAAGGTATATGCGTGTCGTCGCTGTAAAACCGGCTGATCTGATTTAATCCCGGAGGAATCCGATTTGCTCAATGGCACTCAGGTGCTCTGCAGTCCATCATGTCTAAAACAGGAAATTATCCGCTTAGTGCTCGAATGCAGAGATGATTTTAGCAATGTGTTCACTTCAGCTGGGAAGAAGAACACTGTGTAGGCGCTGATATTAACCCAGTGCTTAACACCTACTTCTCAGCAAGGATGGAAGTTATGCTGTAGAAGCAAAAATAATGTCTGGTTGAAAGTTTAATAGAAAAATTACATGACAGGACACCGAAGTGCAGGATTTAAATCTCAAACAAGTCCTACCTGTGATAAAAAAAAGAACTCAATCACCACAGATCTATTTGTAATAAGGGCATTTTTATATAAGGAAAAAAAACCCAAAACCCCACAAAGTTGATTATTTACCAATAACAGCACATCCTGAAGTGTTTTATTACTTGTCTAGTACAGCAATTTTTGCCAAAAACTGCATTTTTTTATTTATTAAATAATGACATGTCATACTTTTTATCTATTTATCGTTACAGTTCATGTAGTGGAACAAGTTGGTTCCTGCTATCGCTTACATTACAGCAGCTATAAACATCTGCTTCCTCACCAGGCTCTCTCGTTAGGTTAATAAGACAAAAGAGGACAAATCTTACAGCTTTGCCTGTGACTGACACTGGAGACTCCTTCCAAAAATGCTAAATAAACATCTCCTCAAAAAAAAAAAAAAAACTTTACACATTTTTACAGGGTACTATTTAGTATTATATTTACTTTAATTTACTTTCATTTTTGACTGCCTATAGCGATGGATATCACTGATTATTGTAATTTCTAGCTTCCTAAAGTTAGTATTTGTGAAGTATAACATCAGTTGGATGCCCATACAAAGTAACAAGCTACACACTAAAAAGTTAAGCATCTTTAGTTTTGTCTAAAAGAGAAACATTTTGTGCATAGTTTAACATAGAACTTTTTCAAGGGTTCACAAGAGAAACAAATCGAAGAACCCTTACAGAGTTCTAAAGTTATTTTCTCCTGGAGAAACATCTTTAAGACTGTCCAGTCAATCTTGGCTCTCTGCTAGACGTTCAGCGTGACCTGCAAGATTGAAAGCCTTCATCGGCTCGTATTTGATGTGTTCGGTGAATGAAGGCAGTAGGAAGTCAGGGTTGCTGTGCAGGATGACAGAATTTCCACTCTTTCTTCGAGAACTTCTGCCAAACTGCCCCATTCACAGCATGTGCACTAATGAAAAGAGAGCTGCCCTCGTGCTTTCCTTTACTCTTTTATTTATTTCTTTTTATTATTTTGTTTTTGCTTGTGTCTACCACTTAGGCTCAGGTTTCTGCCTTCTATTCTCTGTAAATCAGCATGGAATGAGGCTCAGTGGATTTCCTGTAGTTTAAAGAAACGAAATGCTGTTTAATAACAAATCCACGCTGCAAACTATGAACATGCATCTATAAAAGACATCTGAGGTTATCTGCTCTATAATCATAATTTATGGATGCATTTACATAATATACGTTTTTAAAATACATATTCAAGAATATATTATTAAAATGTAGCATTTATTTTACTAAAAACAGGCTTTTTGGACTTTTGTATATGACTTGTTCTATGTATATATTGTTTTCTATATTTTAAAAAATGGCCACGATGCCATATATTTGCTTCAAATAATAACAAATATACTTCTGTATGAGTTTTTTCTTCATTTGTATATCATTTTTAATCTTGCTTTATCTTGTTTGGGAATTATAATTAATAAAAAAATTAAATTAAAATGTAATACAATTAAATATTCATGGTAAATAATTATTATTAAATATTAGAAATATTTGTATAATTAAATAATTCAATATTATTGACCTAAAAAACACCATATTTCTGGTTTCTACTTTGACAGCAGCAGATAGTGAAGCGAAACTTTGTTTACCCTTGAATGTGTGCCTGTGTGACCTTTCACCCCTGTAATACTACAGGTATTAGCCTATAAAACGAACATAAAGCTCTCCAAAGCCATGGCTTTAACACCGGTGAATGAGAACACACACAAACACACACAGGCCTGACCCTAGAGCCTCCTCGAAAACACTGAACCCTTCCATAAAGCCCTGAGCACACATCCTTCTCGCCCTTCTCCCACTTCTCTGTCTCCGGAGCAGAATAACACGCATTAAGCTTCACCAAACTAACCAAGCTGCTCTAATCGCACAAGCTGATGTGATTAATAAGGCCCACTTAGTGATTTGGAAATGCTAATTAGCTAAAAGAGGTTTTAAAGGACAAGCGTTCTCTACAGATGGGTGACAAATTAAAGGAAAAATTAACAAAGTGTGTTGCTAAGGTTGGTGTTTGCGCCACCACGAGATATTCCCACAGTTGGTGTTTTGATGATGAGGTCACGGTCTAAGAATACCACTGAGCGAAATCCCTGTTACGGGAATGTTAGTATAGAATGAAAGGAAAATACACAAATTAGGGTATTTTTTAAAAAAAAATAAAAATAAATAAGGTAATTCCGGTGATTGGTGAAAGGAAAAACATGAAATCAGTGTTTAAATGTGTTAATTTGTTATCTCTCTTTATGTGTACATAATAGGCAATTAATCATAAACAAACTGTAACCTTTAAAAAGGAAAAAAAAAACAAAGATCATGAAGTCGGTGTTTATTTTATGCTATATTCAGATTTGGTGAATTATACACAAACTCAAACTTGTAAATCCTCTTAAAATGGATAACACACACTGCTATTTCTTGTTTCCTGAGAAACTTCGATTTTCTATGTGGCAATTATGAGTTAATTTTTTTTTCTTTTTTTGAAAAGTTTCTCTTCTGTCACTGGGACAGGACTAGTTTCTGGAAATTTGTGGGAAAATTTTAAACAAAAGAATAAAACACAATTTTTAAATTTCTTTTTTTCTTTAAAGATTTGGTCTTTCTGAATGGGAATTATGAGTTGCAGGGACATTGATTTTTTCCTACTCAGAAATTGGAAACTTTTCTCTTAATCCTGTATACTGCATTATGGGATGTGGGTTGACTTTTAGGGAAAGGGGGCGGTCCTTCTTTGACGAGCGCTCCTTCTTTGATCATTTCTGGACCGGAAAAATTTAAACGGAAGCCTGAAATTAAGAAATTTTGCCACAAAGCCATGGCAATATTGCGAATCTTAGTTTTTTATTAGTTATTTTTGAAATGATATGATTATTACAGGTCTTGAAACACATTCAGAAATTCCAAACTGCACCTTTAAGTCGATCTTAAAAGGAGTTATTGCACTGAGATTGTATGTTATCCTTTAGCACAGCTCTCTTGCAAACACTAATCTTCAAACGTGAGAGGCTTGTATTCCATAAGCTATGAAATACAGGAGTATTGATCTGTTTATGAGTCCTTTCCTCACGCTTGGCTAGACTTTCTGCCTTCATACAATCTCCCACAGAGGAAAGTTCTGTTGCAAGAAAGAATGAACCAACAAATACATTAAATCCAGGTCTGTACAAGCCCTCTGCTGTGTTTTCCACCTCTAAGTAGATGCTAGTCTTTAAAAATACATTACTAGGTCTGACCACTTAGCTCTAAGCACAAATCAAAGGCCCTGGCACTTGGTTTTTTAAAAAGCCCCTGAGGCTGGCACTTAGTGCTACATCTGCATCTACAAACCCAAGCTTAAAGCTCCTTCTGGATCTTTAATCTCCGCGTTCGCTCTTCCTGTAGGCAGGACCGCATGGGAATCGTACCGGAGACCTTGAGCTGCTCTCGTTTGACAGCAGCAGGGCAAACCCTGATGTTCAAATTACACGTGCTCTCTAGTTCAAACCAGAAATCTATACCTTAGGTAATAGACAGTGTTTTCAAGAAGCCTATACATTAGGAAAAATGCACAAACATGATGTGCATACACAGTCTACTTACCTTTTCATTGTGATTATTTGCATTTTAATGAATTTCCTGCTCTCAACTCCCTCCAAACAAGCTGCCAGCATCTCCCCAGCCATTCTATCTTCATAATTTGTTTTCTGTCCTATTCTTTTGTATTTCTTCCTAAATGATTGCTCAAACACTCTTCCATGAATTTTAACAGTCACTTCTCGCAAATGTTTGTGACTCTGCTTTGCATTCACTTCCAGGCCAAAGAGCTTGTTGTTATTATTATTATTATTATTATTATTATTATTATTATTATTATCTAAATCATCTACGATGACAAAACAAATCATTAAAAAAAAAACGAATGTAACGTGAGTGATACAGAAATGATGGGAATTTGAATTTAGAAAATCGATATAAAGGAATGTTTCAGTGTAAAATCTAAATAATACACTGAATGTAGTTCATCAGCCAAAATCCATTTGATGCAGTTTAAAGCTTGTTTTTTTGTAACGTTCAATGAATGTCTATCTCTCTCTCGCTTCAAATGATACGGCTAAACAGTGGAGCCTTCATTTTTACATAAACAAATAGGTAAAATTTGAAGTTACTATATTATCATCCACAGAACTTCCAATGTTATTGCATCTTCAGACTTTGGTAGGCGAGGATATGGGTGATTTTATTTAAAAAAAATGATGCTGGTTGCCAGAAATTACTGTCTAAATAACTGTATAGTTGCTTGCTAATTTTCGGATAAGTAGAAAAATTGCTTAAATTTTCAGTGAGCTATTACTTTAAGTAATTCATCTTGAAAATTGGAAATAAAACATGACTGGATGTGCTTTTATAGGAAAATAATCAATAAGAGGAGATCCTCTTGCCAACCCAAAGCTGATTATTTTCCTGTAAGAGCACACCCTGAAGTGTTTTATTCCTCTTATACCACAGCAATGTAGCTTCCCATTTAAACAAAACAGTGAAAAGCGCAAAGACCTTCCCGTGGCAAAAGGGTACAAAGTGCTGACACTGGAGACTCCTTCCATAAATGTTAAATAAACATTTCCATACAGAAAACTATACAATATCAACAAATACACACATTTTTATAAAAACAAAAATCCACATTCATGTTTTGAATAAAGCCATACAAGACAATGTATAAGTTGTTACTATAGAAATTATAAAGTTAATTATAATTAATATAAACCTATGATTTCTAATTTGGATTACAATTACTAGTGTTTAATTACTTTTATAATTACTTTTAATGAATCTCTCATTAAGCTTTTAATGATGTTATCATTATATCTTATTGTCTTACACTGAACATGTAAAAAATGAATAATTATTCCAACATATTTACATTGTTACTGAAGAGAGACTGCAGGAAGGTGGAGATAAACGTAAAGCTTTTATTAAGAATACAGGGATGTTACAATATCCAGGGACTTTTTAGTTGCATGTTTGTGTGCTAGTTCATTAAGTCAGAACGAACAAAAACACAAAAAGTGTGCATTGACTTTAAAGCGTTCTGATTCTTGCGCACTGCTTTGAATTTGCTGACCCTTCATTCAAATCCACTACCGTCCTTCTATGGTCCCTTTTATTCCTCTTGAATCTCTCTGGGCTATTTTCATTACATTCCTTCCCACTTCTATTCATGCAGTGACCTCGAATTAACACCTAGGCCCTTAGAGGACTGAGATCGCTTTTGGCAGTTGCTAAAGGTGGATACGGTGCTCTAAAGGCTAAAATGCCAGAAATTTTATCTGAGTCTCTTATCATTTTTCTACAGCTAATGGAATTTTTGTTATACATTTTTAAAAAACGATTCAATCTTTTCTTGTAAACTAGTGGTGCTTAGACCAAAGTGTATCTATTAGGGCTTAATCATGAGTCATGGTTAAACTTAGCTGAACTTAGTTACTCTATGTGCATAAGGAAATTAAAACAGCAATTTGCTAATGATTACATTTTTTTATTAATTAAAGAATGACATGTCGTATGTTTTATCCATTTATATTTACATTTAATGTGGTGAAACATCCACAAGCTAGTTCATGTTCTCACTTTCTCTCTTGAAGTTAATAAGACCAAAAAAAAAAAAAAAGCTTGTCTTGTTACTAAGGAATTGCAAAGTGTAAGAGCTGACTAAAACTAAAAACTAAAATTTTATTTTTTTATTTTATTTATTTATTTATTTGATTTTTTTTACAAAATTGAATAATATAAATAGTTTATGTAGTAGGTGAATTACCCTTTCCAGGAAATATGTTGCATCATGACTTAATGATGAGGCGAATAGGATCTTTTGATATGTTTTAATTCCATATGAAGATACGAAGTTGTTTAAAACAACAGATTTTTTAAATAATGTATTCTTGAATATGAACCTTGAGTGCAGTGAGTTTGCGTTTCATAACTGATTAAATGAAAACGGTTCTTGATAGCACGCTCAGACGTTTTGGACGGTCTATCTCGTCTTGTTCTTGTTCAGCTAACTCGGTTAGCTTTGACTCTCTCAGTAACGATTTCTCCACCGCCGTGTTGCTTTCCATCAGATCATTATTTTCCAGTTGGCTGAGTCCTACCCGTCATTTTGAATCGAATAGATTCTTTCCTCCTGGTTTCATGCCGCTATTGATTTTCTCATCTGGTCAACATGAATGTATGAATGAGCGATCTATTCAATTTGGATTTTGATGTTAAAGCCTCATGGTGATATATAGCCCTCTCTCTTTCTCTCTCTCTCTCTCTGTCTGGCTGTCTCTCTGCTGTAAGAGTGATGGTAGTTGTCAGACAGATGGGCAGACAGTGGTTTATGGGGTAGTATTATAAAGCAATGGTGCATCCTGGGTAACCTTCGGTGTAATGGCCATTAATAAGCGTTCTATATGACCACAGTAAAACCCACAACGGTTCCACTGAGGCCTGAGAAACTCGAATCAAATTAGATCCACGGAGAAAGATTCACTTTGACACTGTGATGCTGAGAGTTCGTGTCTGGAGATTTCTGCTGATATTTCTACTCTTGGATGAGGTTTCTGTAGTGAGTGTGCGGGTTCCAAACTCTACATAACTTTTGGTGTGGTTGATGAAAATATCAACTCGACAACAAAAAAAGTTTTTATCCACTTGTGACTAAAAGGCTTTAAGCCCCACCCACTTCAATTACATCATGTCATACATTCCTTATAAACTTGTTTTCTGAAATATGTGAGTTTATGTTTCATTATGATATAGAAACTGTATAACCACACTAACTACAATGGATATAAAAAGTCTACACACCCCTGTTAAAATGGCAGGTTTTTGTGAAGTAAAAAAAAATGAAAGCAAGATAAATCATGTCAGAACTTTTCCCACCCTCAGTGTGAAACTGTATGAGTTTAAATGCAAATTCAATGTGAATTTGCATTTCAACTTAGCTTTTACTGTTACAAAACTGGACGTCATACTGAATAACATTTTATAATCTTCTCAATTTTGTGCTGAAAGTCATCTTCTTTTATAGATACATTTCAAAGTTATCAAAATTATGAGCTAAAGCAGTAGCTTGAAACTTAGTTTAGAGCTATACAATATAGACAAAATACTTACGATTATATTCTTATGTGGAGCATTTCTGATATTCATTGTAGTGATATGGTTAAAGATTAAAGGCCAGCATTATGGTGATACAAAATTATTGGTAGAAATGAATTCTGATTATTGGATCGTGTGTGATTCATCCAAACACTGAAACTCTCGTCTAAGCATTTATTGCATCATTTATTGACTGATTAAATGGCTCACTTATATATATATATATATATATATGAGAACCTTCTATGATAAGATGATATCATGATATACAATGCAATTCTAGCTGTATTATATTCTATTCCACTCAGTAGGATACAAGTCAATTTAGAGCTATAAACTGGACCAGATATATTCTGCTGTAGAATAATCAGGAGGCGTGTCACTGCTTTCATTTCATGGCTTGCTTCTTAGAACGGACTGATCACAGGCCACTGAAACAAATTCTGGTCCATGAAACATTCACACAATATGATTAAACCCACCCACCCACACACACCCACACACACACACACACACACACACACACACACACACACACACTAGTGCTTCCAAATAATTACAGGGGAAGTAATCTGGCAGTAAATGGCTCTGGAACCCCCTTGAGGTCATTAAGTAATCTCATTAGGAGGTAATGACCTCGCTGGCTGTCCCTTTACCCCTCGGAGAGGAGTACAGGATGTCACAGACGTCGTTTTTTCACACCGCCCAGGCCTTCTGTATTGTAATTCCACTGGTTCACGATTTAAGACCTGTGTTATTTGAAGCGGGATTTGTATTTGTTTGATTGTGTAACTGCTGTGATTCATCCAAATACACAGAAACATTTGTTTCCTGATTGAATTTCACTTAATATAAGTTGGGCTTATCAGGTAGGCTTGTCTTATCAATTATGAGTGTTTATTCTATAATATTTACAAATGTTTGTGTGTTTTTTTGTGTGTGTGCCACCAAATGGTTTAGATATTAGGTTTTCAGTTTGTCCGTGCATCCATCCATCCATCCATCCATCCATCCGAGATTCTCATTAGCGTGATATCTCAACAACAACTGGTTGCTTGTTTATATGATTTATATGGAATCATCAATGTGTCCAGCAGGTAATTCGATTTTGGAAGTGACCCAAACAGGGTCAAGGTCACAGCAAGGTCAGATGTCTGAAATAGGTTTTCTTTAATAGCTTCCTTCCTGTCTGAAGTATATTTTAAGGGTATTGCAGGCATACAAATTAGTAACAAGAAGGACTAGACTTGCTGCAGTGGAGTCTGGAGTTCTACAGTACATGTTTACTGATTTATTGTGATTATCACCATTTTTAGCCATTTGAAATATAGTATAGCATGCCTCAAGAAAGGAATATAACACTTGGGGTGATGCTGTTATAGGACAGGATGTGAAACAAAATGTATTTTCCTATAACAGCATGTTTAGAAGTGTTTTATTCCTCTTATACCACATCAATTTCCCAGCAATTGCATTTTGATCAATTAAAAAATGATGCGTCATACTTTTTATCTGTTTATAGTTACATTCAATGTAGTGTAACGATAAACATTTAACATCCAGTGTTGTGCAGCTATAAACAGTCATTCCCTCACCAGCCTCTCTTTTCTTCTCTCTCTTGATGAGACAAAACGTAGCTTGACATGTTACTGGGGAAACTGCAAAAACCTGTGTAAAAACCTCTGTCCTGAAGACTTTCCCATGGTGGAAAACCTAAAGTTAGAGCTTTACCTCTGACGGTTAAAAAACCACTGGCACTGGCATCACCTTTCATACATGTTAAATAAACATCATCTTACATAAAACTTCAACTTATCAATGATTATACGATTTTCTTTTGTTAAATAGCAGCATGTTTTCTGTGTCCCCATCATAATGTTATGATAATGTATTAGAATGAGTACATTATTATTTGCCTTACAACCAGAATTACTGTCAGGGATGCTCTTATAGAAAATTAATCAACACCTTTTGAAGGTGGCGTAATATAAAGCATGCTAGGTTACAGATGAATGAAAACTATGTTCATATTGACTCCACCCTCTGACAGATGTTGTGGGGTGTGTTTTTGGGAGTGCTCCACCTGAAACAGGAGTAAAAACAGCTCCAAACACGAGCATGAGCAGCCCAATCGCCAGACAGCCCAAGTTTCACACAAGTTTCTAGATACTACTTTGCCTTCTGACATGATGTATATAGACATCACGCTGCTTTTCTGCAATGTTTTCCTCATGCAGAGCTAAGAAACAATCAAAAGCACATGTGCATACACATACACAAGTGTTGTAACATTACAACACAATATCCAGAAAAAGCTATGTTGGAAAAGCATAGGGTTTGATTTTGTTTGATTACATTCTAATGTAGCTGTAATAAAAGACAGAACCCTAACACCATCCCTAAATCATATCCCATCAATCAGTATTTTACACAAGTACCATGATTAAAGCACAAAATTAAAACAGCGACAGTCCTAATTGTTACAGTACTTACAAACTCAGACTGTGAACTAACACACAAAATCGGTGGATTCAAAATGAAAATCAGTCAGTGTTTAACTTTCACAGAAGCAGCACAATGACCTGCCAAAGTTGTACTCTCCCGGGATGGCACTTTCCTGCAATTACAGGAGAATCCCACCCAAATTCAATAATGGAATACTCGACACTTTCGTGTGAAGACAGTTTGGAGCAATTTAACAAACATTTGCTGCGTACTCTGCTGTGTACTCTTTAGGGGATGTGAGACTCCAAATCTGGGGAGAGAAAGCACTGAAGAGTTTAATCGTGTACTCTTTAAATAACCCAAATATATCTTACCAGCTAATATGAAGCCATTTATGAACTGAAATTAGGTTTGCTAAAATTTGCTCTGGCCCTTCACAAGTCCTTTTATAAAGTGTAACAACAAAGAAGTTGATTTGCACAAATACATTTTACATTTATAATGTATTTTAGAAAAACTGTTTGCACACAAAATTTGTCCAAGAGCTTTTTTTGCTACATGAAGTGTTTTAATTGAAGCTAAGTTTGCTAACCCAATGCCTCAGTTTTACTATGACTCGAAATTTCCATACAACTTTGATAGGTTTATAGGTGTAATGGACCAGACTCTGTAGAAGAGAGACCATCTATGTGAGATTTTTAAAACATGATCCAAAATCAAGGTTGGTAAGCAGGAAATGGTCAAACACAGTAATGGCACTAATCATCATGGATCACTGGGGCAATCCAAGGAGTAGTCAAACAAGAAATAGTGAAATGGTCAAGATACAGATCTGGCCATCAGAACTCAAACAGGAGATATTGGCAAGACTTCGCAATGCATGTGTGCTTATATAGAACAGAACAAGGAAGTAAACAGGAAATGACTAAACAGCTGATTATAATTCTAGAGACAGTGATCTCTGTTGATGTGAAGGGGTACTATCTATCCTGTGCTGTTGTGGCTATAGGGATCGTCAATTTTTATCACCATATGGCTACATTGATATCACAGCTAGGATTTGTATACTGAACATTCAGTTCTGAATTCAGAGATTTAGCTATTAACTAACTAACATACCAGATGATGTTTTTGTTGGAATTATGTACTGGTAGAGTACATAGTTTATGTTTGGGTCATGTGACCAAATGATCACATGACCACATGGTCTCTTGGGTAATTGAGGTGAAATTAATATTTATTTTGATATTTCATAATACATTTTACAATTATTTTACAATAAAATTAAGACATGGCCTTGTCAGTGGGAATGGGAAGTTTGGTCAGTAGTAGTGAACAGAACTTGAGGGTAAAATATGAGTGGTGATATTCTTCCTGGTAGATACACTTATCCTCAGTAAGGCTTTTGATTTGTCCAGATTTTATCTCGTTCTTTATTTCTTTTTCCTTGACCTCGAGCATCCCCTTCTTCCCTTCCTTTTCATCCCTGCATATTACGCACGTTTATCCCCAGAGGACTGTCTCTTCTAGGTGCAGTATGGCGCACTCAGCTTTTCCTCATAGCCATGAATCTCTGTCCGCAGAGTCGCCCAGCTTTACCTGCCAGGAATCGAGGAGCAATAGTCATCCATCTTTGGCGGGTTGAACATTAAATAAAAAAAAGGTAGAGTCCACAGAGAACTGGGTCATATGCACTTTTTAAGTTTTGAAGACACAACTTGGAAAATGAATATCATCAATCAAGGAGGAGAGTTCACTGCACTTTGTGAATACAGCTCAGCACTGCCATGGCCAATTAGAAGGAGGGACGCTGCTGCTCTCCAAACACAAACTAACAACGATGTCACCAGGGAATTACAATATACCGCACAGCTTTTGTTCTAATCAACTCGCTATGATGTCTGAAGGCTTGGGGAATAACGGAATGCATGTAACGGCGTTACGTAATCAGGACACAAAAAAAATGGTAACTGTGATCCGTTATAGTTATGTCGAAAAACAAAGTCATCAGATTACAGGTACATTTTGTGAAAAATGGGAATACTATCGGGATTACAATTTTTTCATTTAAAACCAAAAAATTCATCTTTTGACATAACGCGATAGACAGCTGCTTGATTATAGTTCTGGTTCTCTCTTGCCAGTCGTGACTCACGTGAGCCATCTCCTGGTGCTTGTGCAAATAACATCTGTCTCTAATCATTCTGCTCTAGATGCACGCTGAAACAGCTGTTTATCACGAAGATGCTCACTGGAAAAATGCATTACAGTCGTGGAAATTTCGAAATTATTTTGTCTTTAAAGGAGAAAATGGAAACAGTGGGGCAATCCAAGGAGTAGTTAGTGCAAACTACAGTGCAAACTATGCCTTCCAGCATTTAGAGAAGTATTTAAGCATGGAAATCATGTTAGCTAGGTTAGCTAAAAAGATTTAGTGTTAGCTAGTGCTTTGAAATTCCCTGCATTGCTTGATCACAGTTGTGGGTAAGGTTGCCAGCTGTGTTGAATTAGCT
This sequence comes from Pangasianodon gigas, assembly GCA_022758105.1. Classification (NCBI taxonomy): domain Eukaryota; kingdom Metazoa; phylum Chordata; class Actinopteri; order Siluriformes; family Pangasiidae; genus Pangasianodon; species Pangasianodon gigas. Next base: position 31,319,602 of record CM040456.1, on the reverse strand, counting down.
GGGAACGTCCTGTATCTTGGGAAAAATTAACACGACTTCCCCCCGTGATCACCCCACTCCATCCGTTTGAGGTATACGGGAAATCTACTGTCAAAGCCAGTAAGGGGAACTCCCGCCATCCCCCCAAGGTCAATCGAGGTCAAGTGAAATGAAGAAAGATCACAGCCTTGATCAACATGTATTTTGAAATAGCCTAATGTACATGTAGATGGTATACACTTTTTTAATGTTGTGTGTGATGGTAATGACATTTTTCCTTGTACTTTGATAACATTAGTTAATGAAATTTGACTGTATAAGAACAAAATGTACACAGAAAATACAAAGAACTGGATTTTTTGCTGAATCAAACTTTTAAACAAATAATGTGTTTAGTAAGGACATACTGTCTAACAAAGCTTCTAAGATCATGCTGCAAAATTATGAAAATTAATATTTTCGATCTTCAAATTTTCGATTGGTCACTGCCCTTGCAGACATGTGCTCCACTGTCACTTCTCATTTCCATCATAACTTCAGTTGAAACTCTAAAATTGTTCTCTGAAATGCTTTTGTGATGTTGCTGATGTTCATATTGCTCTTCTCTTGACTTTATTTACATACGTGACCTTGAGGTAATCCAAAAGTAATCAGATTACGTTACTTTCATATTGTGATACTTGGATTACGTTACTGATTACATTTTTTATGAAGTAATTTGTAAACTGTAATGAAATACATTTTTAAAGTAACCCTCCCAACCCTGGTGTCTGTTCCAATGCATTAGCTTACCCACTGAGTT
>CM040456.1:31226430-31299273 GCA_022758105.1 Pangasianodon gigas | reverse complement strand
GAACTCTATCTAGTGAACTTTACAATGAGTGTGGATGACATTCAATGAGAATCCCTGCTATTGTTGTCTTAGCCCTTACCATAAAGTGATACTCCATGGCAACACACATTAACACAACATGGCAGTGTAAAGCGGAGGCTTGAGAGGTGCTAACAAACATCACGCCCACACAAGGAGCCGAGACTTCCAGGATCACGGCGTCTGTGATTACACACGATCACCAGCGGCGACAGCTAGTGTTAATCCTCTATCTGCATTTCTGCTGGGAAATAAAGTGCATATTAACCTAAAACACAGAACTAACACAGGACAATTACCATGATTATCGAAGTGTAGCAATAAAGCATGAGCTCTTAAATTCATTTTGCAGTTTGGAGCGCACCCCAAAGTGCTGTAAGTGGCTTGTTAAGGACTGATTAAGGCGCTGTGGAGGTGGGATCTAAAAGTGTTGTATGTGTCACAGCAGTGAGAAGTCCCAAAGCTGATAGAGAAAGACAGAAAGAGAAAAAAAGGGATAGTTTAATGCTCCTGCTCAATTAGAGTGTCTGCAAGTGTGATCACCTGCATACTAGGTGTTGACGCACACACATAATAACACACACACAAATTAATGGAGAACATTTGGACTCCTGCCCCTTTGTACTTGCAGCAGCTTCTGTCTTTTTCTCACTCTTCTCTCTCTCTCTCTCTTTTTCTCTCATGACTGCATGTTTTTCTACAGACGGTTGGAAGCGATTTGAGTTTCAGAGGTTACCGTAGGAGGTCTGATGTGCAACATGCAGGGGTTCGCTGTGTTTTCTGGAGATGGATTGACACCTTCAGTCTCCCGCTAATCCCACACCATATGCCGACAGCAACTGCGCACCACGTTAATTTAGTTTCCCCTCCTCCTCTCCGCTTAGCAACAAAGCATTGCTGAGATCATTTAGAAAATCCGTGTATGTGTCAGGGGTGTGATGATATACCAGTATAATGGTATACTGTTAAAAAAAGAAGCAAAAGATTTACACTGATAATGTAATGGTTTCTTAAAAGGGAAAAAATGTAGAAAATCCCCTGAAATGTGGAACAACTCCTTACGTCATGCGTTAAACGAATACTCCAGCATTTTTCAACTTAACCTTTCCTCCCTCCTTTACCCACTGTATCTGCATCTCTTGAGTATGTGTGATTAATACAGATGATAATTTCAATAATTTCTCTTATACTTAGAAAAGAAAACTTACTTAAAACTTGCTTGTAATGGAAATCTAAGGGCAGCTGATGGGATGAACTTTTGTATTAAAACATTTTTGAGTGCTTTATTTATTCTTCTTTCAAAGATCTTTGCTCTAAATCTGTTAAATCTGTTTTTTCAGAGACTAATTATTCTTTTAAGAAGGAACAATATATATTTATGCCTCACCGTTGTGTAGTTCTGATGGAGCAGGGACACCAAAAAAACATTTGTTACCAGAAGTAGACATACTTTTGTTTCTTTTTTTTTTATAATAATGTTTTAAATAATATATTATATTTTATACTATTTCCATAATGTTTATATTTTGTAATGTTTTATATTTTATTCTTCTCTTTATTGCTTCAGTATTGAAAGTTGGAGTATATATACATAAAACAGCTTTGGAAAGACTTCCTCTCATGTCTGTATTGTCCTAAAGATTTAATTATTAGAGTATAATAACAAGTTTTTAGACTTGAATTCACATCATATAGTTATGTATTTTAAACCCAAGATAAACAACTGCTCTTTAACTTACATTATATGTGAGTTTCAAGTCAAGTAACGTTTTATGAGTACAGGGAATTGCATCAAAATTCTTGTACATCGTATTCAGTCATACCCCACAATATCAAATAAATAAAGATTTGATTGAAAATGCTGAAGTATTCCTTTAAAACCTTGAAATTTAGACACATTAAGCCAGGCTTTATGGTCATGGAACCAGACACACAGTGCCCTATTACTATGATGCCACAACCAGAGCCAATAGAACACGCCTGGGGTTAAGAATAAGACATAAGACATTCTGATTGGCTATGGGGTAACTTACCACAAACAAAAGATTCCAAAATGTTTTGTGACCAACAAACAGAACCAGTAAAAACAGGGCCAGCTAGTTTTAAGAGGTAATTCTACATTGTTTTAACAAACTACGAAAGGATGAAATCCAACTCCATTCGGTTCTATAACTTGCCATCCTTACTGAGCATGTTTGGCAGATCTCAGAATATCAGCATATTTCAATTAAAGAAAAGTACGACAACATGTTTCTCATGCATTTGTCTGTGTTTCAGGTCACGTCTAGCGGATTTCTTCTCCAACTGTCAGCCTGAGCCACGTTCTCTTTCTGGCTGTCAGAAAGAGAACTACGCTGATTGCCTACTCTCCTACTCGGGCCTCATTGGTAAGGATTTGGCAAGGGACTGTAATAAAACTCATTCTAAGACTGAGGCACTTCATTAGTTCTACTGAGGGGTAGGAAGTATGCAGTGTAACAGAAATAGTGTCCAAAGTTGACACAGAATTCTCACAAGTCTAACTTTTAGTATGTAAAACTGTCGAAGTTGAAAGCAGCATTTTTCATTAAATATTGTTTCAGTTAACAGGCTATAAACCATGCCACTGAGTACATAATCAAGATTAGTCATATGTAAATAAGGTCTGTGCATGCAAATTTACATGTAACAACTTCTGACAGCGTCAACTATTTATTAATCATACATATGATGTAATGACTCGGGAAAGTACTGGCTACCAGACCCTCATTCAAAAAAGGATGAGTCATACTGAAACAAAACAAATTATATCACAGCACTATTAAATGCTTGATTCTGATCGAGCAGAAGGTGTTGATTCATTTCCTATAACATCAGGTCTGATAGTAGGTCCAGCTGCAAAACAAATCAATGCAAATTAATTTGCTCATTGTAATACGTTTCTATAGTAACCATTTACACAGGGACTTGTACGGTGTATGCTCCAAATAAACCATTTTAATAAACAGAGGTGAAGCTGTTCCTCTACGTTTATGGTGGGGGCTCCATGGATCAGACTTGTTTGTCCAGCACATCCCACAGATGCTTGATCGGATTGAGATCTGGGGAATCTGGAGGCCAAGTCAACACCTTGAACCCTTTGTCATCTTCCTCAAACCATTCCTGAACAATTTTTGCAGTGAGGCAGGGCACATTATCCTGCTGAAAGAGACCACTGCCATTAGGGAATACCGTTGCTATGAAGGGGTGTACTTGGTCTGCAACAATGTTTAGGTAGGTGGTACGAGTCAAAGTAGCATCCACATCAATGCCAGGTCCCAAGGTTTCCCAGCAGAACATTGCCCAGAGCATCACACTGCCTCCGCCTGCTTGCCTTCTTCCCATCTTCCCATAGTGCATCCTGGAGCCATCTCTTCCCCAGGTAAGCGACGTATACGCACCCGGCCGTGCACATGATGTAAAAGAAAAATTATTCATCAGACCAGGCCACCTTCTTCCATTGCTCCATGCTCCAGTTCTGATGTTCACGAGCCTTTGCTCCCCACGCGCATCATTGAGCCTTGTGCGCCCACGACCCTGTCGCCGGTTCACTGGTTGTCCTTTCTTGGAACACATTTGGTAGGTACTAACCACTGCATACCGAGAACACCCCACAAGACCTGCCGGTTTGGAGATGCTCTGACCCAGTCGTCTAGCCATCACAACTTGGCCCTTGTAAAAGTCGCTCAGATCCTTACACTCGCCCATTTTTCCTGCTTCCAACACCTCAACTTCAGGAACTAACTGTTCACTTGCTGCCTAATATATCCCACCCCTTGACAGGTGCCATTGTAACGAGATAATCAATGTTATTCACTTCACATGTCAGTGGGTTTAATGTTATGGCTGATCAGTGTTCCACAACATTAAATGTAACTATAAATTGATAAAAAAAAACATATGACATGTTGTTCTTTGACAAATTGCTGACAAACTGCTGTGGTATAAGACAAATAAAACACGCTGTTAATGGAAAATTGCTGATTATTTTCTTATACCAGCATGATTCTTAATAAATTTAACAGCAAGTTTTGTGCCTGTACCTAGCTTTGCCAATGGTAGTACTAATGCCTCAGCAATAAACCTCCAAATGGCTTCTATTCATCTTGGTCAAGTTAACGTTTTAGCACAGCTGAAAATTTGTAGGAAATTGCACAAGCCAACTCGGATGAAACGTTATGAACTTAATATGAAGTTGAGAGCGGGTGCTAACCGGCATGGTGTTTCATATTATCTCATTTCTTTAAGCGCCAGACAAAATCATTTATTAGAATTCCAACAATTTTGTGCGAGATCAGGTTGGCCCGGTTCCTCTGCATGCCCAGCTTTCATTTCCATCCATATTCATTTATATTTCCTTTAATAATTTAAGGCTTTCCTCTCCATTGAGTTCACACAATGAGACAAAATTGGTGCCAAAAAAAAAAATTCATCTTTCCCAGACAGAAGGTCTCTGTTCACTTTTTTGCACAAAGTAAGTGCTGTAGTGAGTCACAAAATAGGATGTGATGATGTAAAAAATGGGAAACTCCAATTCAGACACTTGGATAGCAGAGAGAGAGAATGGGGGGAACTGCACACAAATCCTTTTGTGTCCTTTTTCTCATCCACTGAAATTAACATTCCTGCTTCATCGATCACATTCTGCCAAAACAAGAAATGTGTCTGGTGCAAACTCGGTGCTGTTCTACCAGAAAACAAAACAAGTACCTCTGGATTATTGCCTGTTACCATGTAGAGACAGACAGACAAAGAGATAAAGGGTCTGAAACCAGATGTGTTTGTTTAAGAAAGAGATTTTGTGTTTTCTTTCTTCACTGTCAAGGTTGACGGATTAAGGTTAGATTAGGGCGAGATGCGTGGTTAGCAATTAAATCCAACAAATCTGTCTTGTATGTTGAAATTGTTCCAAATTGTGCAAAATCAAAGTGATTTGTCATGGAGATAAAAGTCGTTCACACCAACACACAGAATATGATAATTTATACAATGTTTAAAATTAGGCACAGATTGTTACACTTTAAGCCAACCAAAACTATAGCACTATTTAAATATTCATCAGGTATAATATTTACGTATAAGTCCCAATTTTAAACTGTTAGATCGCACTCTAGAATGATTGGAGATTTTGTGTTTCAATCATGATTCATTATGCATAAAAATGTATACAAGTCTTAGAATAAAGAATGAATAAAATTAGAATAAATAAAATTGATTATGCTAAGAGACAAAAAGCAGACGGATAAGAGATTAACATGCAGTGGAAAAAAGTCATTAAGGACATGGTTTTGGAGATTAACCATGTCTTATACTACAGTTTTTGCAAATAATAAGGATAAATACGGTGCTAGAAGGCAATAAGGAATAAAACACGATGGTCTGTGCCGTTATAGGAAAAATAATCAATGACAAATTGGTGTGATGCGGTTTGACACAAAGCCGAGTTATGGTAACCACCCAGATGTTGATTGTTTTCCTGTAATAGCACTTCCCAAAGCGTTTTATTCCCCTTATACAACAGCAATTTGCCAATGATTACAATTTGTATTTATTATAAAATGACACATCATACTTTTTGTCTATTTATAGTTATGTTTAACGTTGTGGAACGTCCATGAAACAAGTTAGTTCCTGCTCTCACTTATGTTAAAACAGCTGTAAACAGTCGTTCCCTCACCAGCCTCTCATTTTACTCTCTCTCAAAAGAAATTGCATCTGGTCATGCTATAGAGAAACCACAAAGTCCTTAAGACTTAAAGTTACAGCTTGATGCTGACACTGGAGACTCCTTCCAAAAATGTTGAATAAACGTCGCCTCACAAAGTTACCAAAACAATTCGACATTACAAATTTTGTAATTCATTTATGTGCCGCATCCATCACATATCAATAACATGTTGGAAGAAGAGCATTAATATAATTTCTGTGATTTGCAGTCACAACTACGGTCTAAGCTGCTATTATAGAAGATTAATCAACACCTTCTGACCAATTTGAGAATGGATTTAGCAGAGCGATACACACTGAAGGATGAGATTTTCAACAATAAAGAATTTAGAAATCATATTTCTCGTATTTCTCCTCCACAGGTACGGTGATGACTCCAAACTACCTGCGATCCCCTAAAATCAGTGTGTCGCCGTTCTGTGACTGCAGCAACAGCGGCAACAGCAAAGAAGACTGTGAGCAGTTCACGGAGTTCTTTACTGACAACGCCTGTCTGCGTGAGTAACACCACTCTCTGCTTTCTCTCCTCCTTTATCTCTCACTGTTTTCAGTTTTCTAATATTTCTACTCTGTATCTCGCAGTTTCATCTCCAGGAGCTTTCAGTCTTCTGTCCTTCTTTATGCTTTGTGCTTCCTGCACACTTCATTCTTCACAGTGTCTTTCTCTCAGCACTTCATGACACCTGTCGAATGTTCTTTTACCGAATGTTCTTTTATTATTCCATGTCTTTCCCTTATAAAATGTTCTTATAAATTGCTCAACATCATTATACTGCTATGTTTACGTTGAAATTTACTGAAAAGGAACCTTGGCAGCATCACATCTGTGAGTCCTTTTAGTGCCCCATCTGCCATATATTACTGTGATATTATATATATATATATATATATATATATACACATATATATATATATATATATATATATATATACATATATATATATTATACACAGACATATAACTTCTTGACATTAGCATACATAGCAATACATCACTTGAATGATTTTTATTTACAATTACCAACTTTTCAGATTTAACGATATTACAACAATATAGCATTTAAAAAATATTCCATGTTTACATGTTCTATTTAATATCTGGATAATTATCTGGATGAACAAAACTAGCTAGGCTTGTATCAACTTGGTTACTGTATATACTGTTATAATGTAAGTAAATTTAACCTAACTAAATGTAAACGTAACTATAAATAATAAATTTTTAAAATGTATTCGGCAAATTGCTGTGCTATAAGAGGGATAAAACAGTTCCATATTCCACCATAACAGTGATTATTTTCCTGTAACAGCAAACCTTGTCGTGTTTTGGTCATTACATATCATAGTTACTCAATAAGGCTTTTTAAATGTGGCACTGTGTTTTTTTTCTAACAGGTTGTTTTTTATTTGTTGTTTGTTTTTTTGTTGTGTTACCAAACCTACATACCTAATATTTGTGTATTATGAAAATATAATATTCAAGTATCATGATATAATATTCTTGCCATATTTCTTGCCATTTCTTTGAAGACAGATACCTTAGACGTCCTAGACGTATCTGTTTATCTCTTAAATGGAATACATTTTTTAAAGTATCCACAATGGCAATATTGTGCTTGTTGAATACTGTGATATATCATATAGCTGATCATCACCTCAGGCCTATCCCAACCAGATGTTCTTTATTCTTTTCTGTTTTCCCACACTCCTTTCCTCTCCAAATTCCCTATCACTACCTGTCATGTTTCAGCATATTTTTAATTAAACACGACCCAGCATGAGACGAGATGAATAAAGCAGGTTCTGGAGCTACTACAGATCTTCTCATGATGCTGTGGTATGAGCCACTGAGGTTAAGATGCTAAAAGGAGTGATGTTTGGAATAAGAAGCTAAGAGGGGGTGTGTGTTTTCCCTAAGATTCATTCCTGTCTGAACCAAAGGACATTCTTCTGCAGGTTAAACTGGGTTGCATGCTGTCTGCCTCTCTGTCTCTCCTTCACTTTTTAGCTTCCTCTCTCCTCTTCTCATCTGTCTACCAAACACACGCATCATCTCTTTGCTCTTTGCCAGGTCACGGCAGCATGAAAACACTCAGACACTCACATCATTCTCTTTCCCGTTGCCCCTTGGGCTCCTGTAAAGGTGGATACTAGGGCACAGAGACGGACAGCTCTCTCTTCGTCTCTCTCCTGTTCTCCCTCTCTCTCGTGTCTCATTAGCCGAGCTGAGTGTTAAACGCGCTGACAGGTGTTGGGGCACCTCGTTTGTGCCGTCAGAGCGTGAGCTTTTCTCTGCAGCCTGCAGGCCTCTTCCCTGTCTGTCTGTTCCTGCAGCTATGGCTGAAAAGAAATGTGATCAGAGACAGACAGGTCAGTCTGTACATGGCTGTATTGCAGTAGCATTAAATGCTATTCACTTCGATCATCCAGCGCTAACTCTGGGTAAATTGTTAGGAACATAATTTTTTAAAATGCACTTTGCTAATTTGCTTTATGATCCTGTAATTATTAGGCTGTTACTGTGTATAACAATAACCAAGTGAGTTAACATAGCTAACTAGCTAGCTAAATAACTAGCTAGATAGCAAACTATATGTAATGGCAGTGTTAAATAACTTCAGGAAAAGCATAAGGGGAAAATGAAAAGAAAAGATTAAACCAAATGCTAGGACTCTTAGCTTGAGCTGGGCTAACTAGCTTACTTTGTATACTTGTGAAGTTACAACATAGTTAGCATGCTAATAAAAAAGGTCTAAAACATTAGTCATGATGCTGACTTTACATTAACACCTCTTAAATATGAACAAAGATATGGCTGGTTCAAGAAAGACTAGCTAGCTAGCTAATAAATTATAGCTAGTTTACTAAGACAAGTTTTTTTAACAGGGTATTTTCATACACAGCTTATTTCTTACTCAGACTAGCATTAGAATAGTGTAGGGTTGAGTAAACAGCAGATGAAATGACTCAGCATGAAGCAGACAGAGTGTCACTGATTATGCTGATACTGAGGTCTTCCACACAGACCTGACATTGTTTTTTGTTTCGTAAATGAGCCAAAAAAAAAAAAAAAACACATTTGGAAAACAATTTTATACACCTCTGCCATGTTTTTTGAGCTTCAAATACAAAACATGTCCACAGAAATTGGGCAGAACCTGCTAAAGAGGTGAAAGTTGAGGTAACTTTCTGAGGTAACTGAGGTAATAGCGGATAGCAACGTCTGCTAAACAGTCATTGAAGGGGCAAGAAATATCACTGAGATGAAAAAAATAAAAGGACAGTATCAAGGCTGAAAACTTTAGTTAATAATAGAAAAAAAAGCATTTCCAAGGCAGTATCTAATACTGTTAGAGTTTAGGTAAGACAAATCTGCTTTCTTTTGGAGCTAAATAATGCACAGAAGTGTTATTAGAACAAATGTAAGCAATAAACATGATGGCGAGCACTGTTATAGGAAAATAATCCACATTGGGGTGTAAACAGTTGTTCCCTCACCAGCATCTCTTTTTACTCACTCTCTTGAAGTTAATAAGACAAAAAAAATCGGCTTGTCGTGTTACTGAGAAACCTGAAAACGCAAAGTCCTGAAGACTTTCCCATGGTGGAAAACTTTGTCATGTGCTAGTGTGAACATAGCACTCCTTCCAAAAATGCTAAATAAACTCCTCACAGAAAACGTCCCCATATCAACAATAACACACATTTCTTTAATCACTTAATATACATCGTCCGCCATACAAGTCCATGTGAATGAGTTGTTACTATAGAAACTTTACTGTATTACAGCAAGTGCAATTAATATATACCTATAATTTGATTTATAGCCAGGGTTACTGTCAGTGCTGCTGTTATAGAAAATTAATCAACACCTTCTCACCAAATCAGATTTGAGAATTCAAGAGCTGCTATGGTATAAACGCAGAAGAAATCCCTTCAAATTTTTTTTTAGGGTAAAGTCCTTGAAGATGTTACTAATCACAATATGTGTTTCAATCGCACAGGAACAGGAAGGATCGGTATTGTATTACGGACGGCGAGAGAGGGAGAGATCAGGCTGTTCGGAACAAATACTACATTAATAATTAACTAGCCAAGTGCAGATTATTTCCATCATGATTGATGCTCATGGACAAGGAACAGTCAATCATCAAACTGCTCCGTTTCAATGACATCCTGTAGAATCGGCAGCGCTTAATCACTGGTGTGATCCAATATTTACCTGTGCCATGTTTACCCAGCTGAAGGTTAGCGTGGCTGTTCTGAGGGGTGTCAGGGACAGAATTTAGATATCGACACGCACGTTGGTGTTCGCTATGTTTATCTGTCTAATACAAACACACCTCGCTCTGAGACAAGAGTGTGTACTTTGGTAAAAATATGTTTCAGACATTGATCTGGAGGATCAATGAAGGTCAATAAAGGCAGACAAAACAGCGCCTCCCCGAGTATATTAGATACCACAATAAGTAAAGTCTCATTCCAGATATTGTTAAATCGCTACTATGTGTAGAAATTAGTCCAATTTTATGCACCCAGAATGATATACGAACAAATCTGAGCCTGATGTATGACATTTAAGCACAAACAGTGAATCAGCTTCAGCTGCATGGGTGTATTTTACTTCCATCATTCACATATATATATGACACACCCCAAGTTACCCTCAAATGCATCTAATTTACATGTTTTTTTTTTTTTTTTATAAAGTTGCTGGAAGGAATAGCCAATGTTGAAAGAATGTTACATAAAATGATTGAAATAAACAAAACTTTAATTAATAAAATTGCATCTCACATATGTTGTAGTGCTGATACAAATTTATATAACTTAATAAAATGTGCGATGACATCCAAGCATTTTTTGAATAGCCTGGAAGTGTGGTTAACAGCACAAAGCAGTGCTTTACAGTGCCTTTTGTACAAAAACATAGCTTTTTTTTTTTTAAAGTATCTTTTGTACATTAATGCACTTATTACTGGACTAATGAGCTAATAAACACCCAGTCTGCACATTCACATTTGCTTTTAATACTTTCACTATTCATTTATTTTCATTCTCTTGGTTATTACAATGTCTGTGAGTATCTGCCAAGTGAAAAAGCTTGTAAGTGAATCTTACTTGGCCAATAAAAACTATTTAGTTTCGATTCTAAATCGCCTTAGTGTAAGAAAATTGTGGCTTTCCCAATTGTTAATGTTGTTCTGAATCAAGCTATGAATGTGTGTGTGTGTGTGTGTTTGAAAACTATTGCAGGGCTCAAAGGTCTAATTATATTTTCTATACAATATTCCATTATTATTCACTAATGTATGTTTAAAAAAAAAAAAAAAAAAAAAAACATGTTTTTTTTGGTTGAATGCAGTAGGGACAATAATGTGTAACACGGATGTTGGAAACCTGGCAGTGTGCTGTTATGGGAAAAAATAATCAACGACCGCTTGGTGTGATGCAGCCCAATGAGAAGCAGAGTTACTTTTACCACCCTGGAGTTGATTATTTTCCAATAACAGCCTGTCCCAAAGTGTACTGTCTTGTACCACAGCAATTTGTCAAAACTGTTTTGATGGGTGATGAAATATAAAATTCCGTATAGTGGAGAACCTTAAGACTGTTCTATTTATTAAAAAGAAAATGTATTATTTTACTGAATAACAACAACCGAGAATCAGCCAAACTGATTGTTCTTATTTTAACTTTTTTAAATATAATTTTATATAAATTATCATTAAAACTAAATATTTGTTTTTATTCTTAAGGTTTTTTAATTTTTTGTTTTTATTTCTCTTAGGCTTTTGGACGTCATTCTAATGTTGTCCAGTATTTCTACAGGTAATGCCATTCAGGCGTTTGGAAACGGGACAGATGCGAGCGTGTGGCAGTCGGCTCCAGTGCAGAGCACCACGGCCGTGATCACTCCATCACACAGAGGTCGAGGACGTGAGAAATCACCCAACTCCCTGGAGCCGGACCTGCATGGCAACCGCCTGAACCCTGGAGACAACTCACTGTATCAGTTCTGTGGAAACCTGCAGGTCAGTCCTGGGCCTCATCAGAGAGTTAGCTGAGGTGGCAAAGTTATATAATAATACTGTAAACAATGAGGGAAGCATTTTTTAATTTTATTTTTTAAGTGCAATTCATATGTGCTCGACAGTTTATAGTGATGCAAAATGCAGAGAGCGCTGCATGAATTTTAGACAGTGGAAAACATTTTATTTCTAGAAAGCAACAAGATTCCAGGAGAATAACCTTCCTTTAGCTTGAAAATTCTTAGAAGCAGGCTTTATAATGTATATTTGCTGTACAATGAGAGAGAGAGAGAGAGAGAGAGAGAGAGAGAGAATTAGCAAACTAATTAAATATCCATCAATCTTGGGATAATTTTCTAAGTAAAAACTACAGATCACAAATCCAACAGAACAAATAAAACAAAACTGCGAGCTAAGAAAGCAACAGTGCTATACCAGATCACAACTATGCACATTTTCATCCTAATGGTGATAAATGATGCAACATTTAGATGTAGTGAAGCATTTGTTTCCATTTCTTTTATCCAAGTGTCAGGTCAAGACCTCTCTCCGGAAGTGAATCATAAATTATAAACAGTTTTTGTAGCATATCAGGCACCGCTTTATCATCCTGGACTCTGGCTCTGTCAGTTCCACCATCACACATGAGCATACACAGGAATCCATTCATTATAGTGTCACCAAACCTCTTATAAAACCACTGTTCCTCACATATTCATGTTACACACACACATATATACAGAGGCCATATCAAAACACACAGAGTGCTAACAGAAGCTCTTGCTCATCTGCATAAAACTCATTTCCCCCGAGCTCACGGCCAGATTTCACCAAGCCAACGCCAAACTGCCACGCGGTGTGCTGATAACGTCTGGAGGGTCGAAATGATTTTCAATAGTGCATGAGAGGGTGTGAACTCATTAAATCTTTTTCACAACTGATTCATTCTGTTGTTTATAGCAGCATGTCCACCGCATTATAGAGCATGTACAGTAATGAGTGGCAGGTATATATAGTAAAGCCTTAATCCTTAAACAAAAGGATGTGGTAGCACTCAGTGATTATGGTTCTTGTGATGAAATAGTTCAAATTCTAGATTTGCCAGAGAGCCAGTCGGATGATCAAAACATTTTTTGTTGTTGTCATAATTTTAGTAATTGCATAATTTTAGTAATAATATACAGAGCCACTGAGGTGATGTGGCGGTTAATTTTAATAAGGTGTGCCCATGAATTAATATATTAAGGCCATGATTTAAGTTTCTCAAGATCTACTTTGTGCCTAACTCGTGGTAACTGCTGTATTTTAAAATCATGAATCATAAGCCTGGAGATGACTGATAATATTACACTTTAAACTTGGAATGATGGATAAGTCACAGTCACTGGCATTGCAACATGGATATAACATTAGCCCATGTTGAGTTAATTAAGCAATGTTGAGCTGTTAAGCAAATTCTCAAAGCTAGTAATGATAATTAAATAGAGGCCACATATTAAGTATGACGTTCCACAACGTATTAAGTCGTGAGCTCAAGTTACACAATTTGTGGTAATAACAATTCATGGCCTCAATATATTAATTCAGGGGAATGGAGTAAATGTAAAACTGAGCTACATATTAGTGACATGTAAATGCTAATGTGGGTAGATAAGTAAGTAATAAACACCCTGGGGTGTGCTGTTATAGGAAAATAATAAATGACTGGGTGGTGTGATGTGGCCTGGCGTTAAACGGAGTTACTTTTACCACTCCGATATTGAGTATTTTCTGATAACAGCACAAATTATTTATTATTTATTTAAGAAAGACACATCATACTTTTATCTGTTTATAGTCATATTTATCACATGCTGTAGCAGTGAACTTCTCTTGAAGTTAATAAGACAAAAATGCAGCCTGTTTACTGTGAAACTGTAAAATATGGCGGGAAACTTAAACATATAAGTCATGGGCTCCAGTTACATAGATCATGGCCATGATGTAATATTTCATGGCCACAAACTATTATCTTGGGGACTCAGTGTATTAGTTCATGGACAAGCAATTCTATTAAAATATAACCACCATGTCACCTCAGAGGCTCTGTAATAATAAGCGTCGTGTGCATTTTTTAGTATTAGTGTATTAGTATTTGATGCACAATTCTCATCATTCTGTAAGACCCTACTGACTGCAGACTATTGTTTCTGTTCTAGGAACCTCTACTGTAAGATATTATAGCCTGCAAACCTCAATCTTGCAAGTCAGTACTAAATCACAGTCCATTTGTGTTATACTCAGGATGATCGGGCCGTGTTTAAGCCCACTGCATTAGGCTGAGCTGCATCTGCTCTTTTTTAATGTCTGTAATAAACAAAAGGACACAGCAGCAGAAAGGTGGAAAAAATGCACTCAGACAATTTCCACCTGAAATTTCCTTGAGGTCTGATTGTGGGTTCCTCAGTTTCCTCTTCATAACTCAACTTTTTTTGTGCAGCTCCTAAGGGTGTCCAGATTTATGAGAGCATGACATTCAAGTACACTTTGGAGCAGTAGAAGTGCTAGGACATGCCGTAACACACACACACACACTCTCTCTCTCTCTCTCTCTCTCTCTCTCTCTCTAGGCACAGAAGCTGAAGACCAATCAAACAATAGATGTGTTATGTGTGGTAAGTGTGACTACCTTGGTATACCATTAAACTCATGTTAGACATATTTGTGCCTGCTGAATTTTCAGTTCTGATTGGCCAGAAGGTGTTGATTAGTTTTCTGTTACAGCAGCTCTCACAATAGTGTCAGTTGCAAGACAAATCACAGGGTTATAGTAAATATGATTGTTCCTATACGTCATAATTTTCCGTATTAACTACTAACACAGGGGTTTGAATGGAAGATACTCTACACAAATTTATTAAAAACGTGTGTAGTGTATCACTGATATAGTGAAACTTTTCTGTGAGGAGATGTTATTTGGAAGGAGACTCCAGCGTCAGCACTTTGTAACCTAGTTCACGCCAGCAAACGTATGTAAATTAGGTATGATGCAGTAAAGCAACAAATCTAAACAATTAGCTCAAACGATTCCTCAGACCGATCCTATGGCACGTGTGACGTTTCTTCAGTTCCCCACTCACAACTTTAGATCATACCTGCAGTTAGTTCCATTTACTGTCTGACACACAAAAATGGAAGACGTATAAAATTGGTTTCATCTTATTCCCTCATAAATCATTAAATTTGCATATAGACATTAGGAAGAAAAATTAAGCTTGGAATGTAGTAGTGGATATTGTTGGTGACGCTGTACGTACTGTAGCTAGTATGGATAAATTTCTTTGCAAATTTGCGAAAAAAGTTAATCTGAAGCATGCTATGTAACGTAAATTTAAAAAAAAGTGGGGTGTATAAATAATATAGTCGGCTGTATGGCATACATTTTGGCTCCCACTGTTTCTCATTGAAACTTATAAAAAAACACGGGACAGTACATGTTCATTGACATGAATTACAGCAATGTCTTCAGGACCTTTTTGGTTTCTTGGTAACACCGTCTTATTAACTTCAAGAGAGTAACAAGAGAGGCTGGTGAGGGAATAACTGTTAATAGTGGCTGAATTAAATGTATGTCATTCTTTAATAGAGAAAAAAATAATTGTTGCTAGAAAATTTTAATAGTTGCTATGGTGTAAGAGGAATAAAACACTTTGGGATGTGCTGTTATAGGAAAATAATTAACTTCAGGGTGGTAGTAGTAACTCTGCTATGCATCGGGCCCCATCACACCACCCCGTTGTTGATTATTTTCCTATAACAGCACATCCAGAAGTCCTTACGTAATTCATATTTCATATTTCTGTGAACTTGGAATTACTAGCCTATCTGTTCCATCATTTTGGAATTATGATCTGTATCTGTAGCTCTACTTTCTGAAATAAAACATGAGAGCTGATAAGCTGATAGCCAAAAGATGCTAGTTGTCTTGTGATGATCGAGTGGAAAATTCCTCTCGATCTTTGACCTCGCCCTCAAGCGAACTTCCTGCTTGTGGGCTTTGTAGTGCAAAATGCTGAACTGGAAGCGTTGCTTATCTTTTGGCTTTTAAAGTTCAGTAAATGTCATTGTACATAATAAAAGCAGCATTACACGCCAGAGTGACATTTAGTGCTTCTGCGGCATGTCCAAACAGCCTTAAAAAACACACACGCACACACACACACACACACACACACACACAGGCCTTTTTCAGCTTCTACATTTCATTATGGCATTATTCATCTTTATCTGTGTAATGTATATCAAATACAAAGTGGAATTTTTATATCACCCCTTAACTAAAAATGCATCAGCATAAGTCACTTTATAGTATTTTGGGGCTTAAGTGCTGTGCAAGTCTGATTTAACAGCATTGTGATGCATTTGGAAGTGTGTTTCAGCAGAGCATGCCAGGCTTTCTGACACTAAATAGTCATGATATTGCAAAATCTCACAGAGAGATATAGTTTTGATTTTTTCTTTCTACAAGAATTTTAAAAATAGTAAGGTTAATCACTAATGAGTATGTAATAAAACATAAAGGGGTGTGCTTTTATAGAAAAATAATCAACTGTTACTGTGACTTACTGTTGCAACTACAATGTTTATTATTTTCCCATAACTGCATGTTCCAAAGTGCTTTATTCCTCTTATACCACAGCCATTTATCTTTTTTTTTTACTTAAGAACAACACAACATACTTTTTATTCATTTATAATTACATTTAATGTTGGGAAATGTCTGCAAAACAAGTTAGTTCCTGTTATCCTTTACATTATAGCAGCTATAAACAGTGGTTTCGTCACCAGCCTCTCCTTTTTTTCAGTTAATAAGACAACAAAAGGCAGGCTGTCATGTTACTGAGAAACCGAAAAGCATAATCTCGTCTGTCCTAGACTCCCGTCGTGGAAAACTAGCTGATAAGGGAGACCGAGAAAATAAACATATGAATTTAATTTTCAAAAAGAAATCTGAGCTTAAAACATAAAACTGAACTCAATTTGATTTCTAGTAGACTCATATATAGCTAACATCCCCTTTAACAGTATTTTTTATGACATTTTTTAAACCGTTATTTCACTTAATTATGGTGAGAATTTTTTTCTTATAGGAGACTTTCACAGCTGTGGGTTTAAAATGGGGTTTAAAGAAAAAAAATATTTTTCAATTGTCTTAAAATAAAAAACTCAATTAAATTTCTCATATATGGCTATAATTCTCTTTTAAGTATATTTTTTAACAAAAAACCTTTTTAATTATTTAATTATTTAAATTAAATTTTCAGTTCTACATTTTAAGACACGAGTTTATAAGAGACTGAAAAAAATCCTTTCACAATTGAGGGTTTAAAATGGAGTTTAAAGAAAAAAAGCAGCACATTTTTACATTTTCTTGTACAATAGTCGAGAGTTTGATCTGGCTTGTTTGATGAGTACATAAACACATTCATATTTCTTTCCTAATCTCCTTCTTGTCTTTCTCAGGACCCTCAGATCAACCCCAGCTCCTCCAACTCCATCTCGGGGAACTCAGCATCTCCGTCAGGCTTTAGCACTCTGCTGCTCCTGCTGCTCAGCTCTTTGCACTGCTCCCTGGCCCTCCTGCTACCCAACCTGGCACTGCTGTTGTAGCCACCTGGCCAATGCAACACATGGACGCTCGTAATTTGTATTAAAAAAAAAAAAAATCTCTGATATATGTTCCAGGTCTACCTGTTGTAATCACCTTCTCTCACTGTCTCCTCTCAGTGTTTTTACAGCTCTGAGTTTTATGAGCTTTGGTTTATGCGAAAGGGATTTCAGTGTAACTTGATTTTTCTCTCCGTTCCCTGGTGGGATTTTTCTGTACCTGGAGATGAACAGTGAAAAAGGATGTGCAAGATTTGTTCTTGCAACTTTCGAGACGAACCACAGGCTGGTGTCGGGGGTGAGAGATCATTTGAAATGGTGGTCAAGATGAGTGGGGGCAGCTTTCTTAAGTGTTTGACAAATCTCATCTGTGTTTTTTTGCGTATGTTGTGTGCGGTACGATATGCATTGACTTCTAACTGGCACACAAAACAGAGGCTTACTGGGAGGTTTTGTCAGTTTCAAGCCTTTTTCCCCACTCTTAGCATAAACACACATAGTGTCAGAGACTTGGAGTAACTTTTGGAGGCACACACAAAGTCCAAGGAAGATTTGGTTGCTGGGATTCCTGTTGTGCATGATTATTCTTATAAAATGATTGATTTAATCTGATTCTTTTGGGGGAACATAGCTATTCATATGTGTTCGGTATATATTTTGAGATCGTACTTTGGGTCAGGAAGAATTTTTTGGGGAGTGTTTGAGCACAGAGAGTCTGAAAGAGTGTGTTACAGTGCCTGGGTCAGTTTGGCAGTACCAGTTAAACTGCACTGAGCAGAGTGCCTCCAAGTCTATTAACAGTCACCAGTGTTGTATATGATTTCCTCAAACTCTTACATTCTCTCTCTTATGAAACTTCACTGTAATTGTAGCTGTCACCAGTCCAAACTCATCTGTCCTCAAAGTGCACATACATAATGCCTTTACAGTGTAGACCATGCTTGGACCCTTTGCGTCCAAATGAAATACTGTATGTATATTATAGTGTTCTTTTTTTTGTGTTGTAATTCCAAGCATTACAGAAGGAGGCTGTGTTATGGCTGTACGCTCAAATCAGATCTTGATCTTAATCAATCCGAAGGTTCGACTTTAAAAGTTTCCTTTGAAATGAACCAGAAAAGCGATACACACTCACAAAGCATGTGCAGATTTAACAGCCGTTGCACATTCGAAGCATTTATGACATGATGTTTGGCTTTTTTAATGAAAATAACACAAGAAATGCATTAATGCATTGCTCTCTTTATTTACAGGGCATCCAGATCTTATTAAGAGACTTATTTACTTAAAATAGACTGAGAAAATATGAATTTTGATTTGATATTGCAACGTCTTATCCTATTGCATAAGGTCATAATGACTTGTTTAGATAAACATATACTGTATACACCATATAAAGGAATAGACTCCACCTATAATGACTGCTGCCCCAAAGTGTACTACAGAGATTTAATTGAATACTAAACTATTGTTTAATGGTTTCAAAAAGGAAGGGAAAAGTAAAGAAGGGGAAAAACTCTTATTTTTGTATCTTTTGCATTGTGAGTTTTCTTTATCACAAAACTCTTGCCCGTGCTAGCAACAAAGTTATATGAGTTATAACTGTTGCAGTAAAGCTTTTACAGATGGCATTAGCAGGTCCAGATGGGCATTTTAGGGGCAGATGCATTGCCCTGCTGTGCATTAAAGGCTACACTGAGTGTACAAAACACAATACTTCTGGACATTACAGGGCATTTTCTGACTATTTGACTCTCGTTATGGCCATCTGCTAATCTGCACAATTCATTTCTCTTTCAACAGTTGGCCCTTTTCATCTTTGGTGTGGTGGATCATTCAGGATACACAGTGATGTGCTTAAAAAGGTCCCACCATTAATCGCTTTTTGATCTTTTGCCTCAATCCACTGGCATTTCTCAATATTTTTTGTCTAAATTCAATTTCATTACTGGAGAATATAAATACCAAGAAGTATTAAGAAGTATAAAAATAGCCAGAACTGTTACTTATCCTACAAAAATATTTCAGATGTATCCTATAGAAACACCTATACCGGCAAATCCAGAATTAATGGCACCCTCCTTCAAAATGACAAAAAAATGCAATGAGGGATGTTACAGGAAGCTTGAACATATAGGATTGCTATATAGTTTTATTTTAAAGTATGTTTGTTCATATTTAATAACACTTTAATTCGTAGTTACAAATGACATAGTGCAAGTGCTACATTTTGTTTGTTAATTATTTTAGTGATTAGTTAATGACTATAAATAACACAACTTGAAGGGTTTTTTTTTTTCTGTTTCGTTTTGCACTGACACTTCATGTTACCACTTTTAACTAGTGCCACAGACTCAGGCCACTAAACAGATGCGATGTTTGTTTTGAACCTGTCCACTCATATTTAAATGTCCCGTTTTCATTACCCCCCACTTTTGGGAACAAGCCATACTGTCACGTCACTAATCAGACCAGAGAGAGTAAATGAAATTAAAATAAATCTATGAAAGTCTATGATTTCTCTACCTTTTTAATACTCTACCTTTTCTTCATGAGATGCCTTCAGCTAAATATTTTACATAACTGCATGCGATTGGCTGCAACAAGCCACAACAGAGGATCTGTTACAGAAACTTTACAGAAGGTTTATGTTTTTAAAAAAAGTAGAGTCATTGAACTATGGACAGTTTTTTTTTCTAAGACATTGATCAGTTCTGCTGCAGTATTTTCATTCTTTTAAGAATGATTTTTTTGCTAGAGGAAAGGTAAATAATTTCTACAGTTGTTGTATATGTATATGTTTATTTTATACAATTACATTATTTTGACATATATATTTTGATATTCCCTTGACAAGTACTAATAATTCTCGAGTTCACAGTAGCTAGTTTGCATCCTCATGTGTCATGGCTTGAAAGTTCCTAGTACTAAAGGCAAGAACACAGCACCTCTCAAATGGTTACAGGAATATTCTTCATTCTCGTTTTTTTTTTTCTTTTCTTTTCAAGTTTGTTCTTACAAGGTCATTTGCAAACAGTTTTCATCCATTTTTCACATTCTTGGTACTGATAAACAACCTCTTTGCCTGCCTTCATTTATACTTATCAAAGTGGATATACCAGATAAAATCAAATAGAGATTGTAGTATTATACAGCTAATCAGTTTCAAGAAATAAGCACACTTTTCCAGTGTTCTGCACACTCAGTGTATGCTGCAAAATTTGGGTCAGAACATAGTAAAGAAGAAAAAAATCTTACGTGCCCACATTATACTGGTCGATAAAATGAATGACTTGCTCTTGTTTATAAATAAAAAGGTTTCCCCTCTGACATATTTCTTCCTAGCTTGTGAAAATGTACAAATAAATATTATATGAAAACTGATTAAAATGGTGACTCATTCAACCGTATACTGTGTTTTTTCTTTGGGTGATACTCTTACTCATCAACAGATGTGGTGGAAGGTGGAGGAGTTCAAGGAATACAATTTATTTAACTGTAGTTATGGTGAATGCTTCAGAATTGGTTTCATTTGCCATTATAAATTATACAATTATAAAAAAAAATCATGGAGTAGAATAAATAAAAGAGGAAATAAATGAATCTTTCAGGTATTAAAAACTAGAATTTTGTTTCTAGTATGTACAAAACAGTATGTGGCATTTGTACAGACTGTGCTGATTTCCTGTAAAGGAAATATATACTTTGTATATAATTTTGTGATAAAAACCACAGGAGGCTGTTCAGGTTGACTAATGGCAATAAGGAAGTTAAATACAAGGTTTGTCTATTGTTAAAATACAATAGACAAACCAGGAAGTAACATGCAAAGGAACAAATGTTTTGTAATGGTAATCAATATCCCTACTACTCATACTCCATTTTACATATTTAGCTGTAAAATATATGTAGGAAATAAAGATAAGGAAATAAGGTAAATCAGGCAAGGCAAGTTTACTTGGTTTTTGGAGTGGCAAAAATTTTACATTTGTTCTTATAAATTTTTCTGCCTGTTTTTAGTGATTCAAAGGAGGCCTGGTACACAGTGTCTTATCGCAGTGTATATTTGATTAAAAAAATATAATAACTGCTGCTGACAATGCCGACATATTCATGTCAAACTCACCACCAAGTAACAATAGCTAAAGCAAAAACACAGGAAATTGCATGTTAATTTGCGCTACAAAATAGTGAGTACAATAAAAGCTGTGAAATTAAAACACCACACAAGGAACAATCCGAGTCCTTGTAAAGACTGTTTAGTAACATCCATGAACAAAATATGAACAAAATGCATGACTGCTAGATAAAGAATATCTAAAATGATCTGCCCAGGTGAGTTGAATTTTTAAACACTAACCACACATAAAACCATCAGCACAGGAACAGGTCTAAACTGATAGAAAAACAGAAGTAACTTCACTTACTTTCACCTTTCAACACAGTTTAAATTCATAATTAATTACGATTGCTGATGTGATTCATGCTGATTCAATCTTATTGAATCTATGCTTTACAGAAATCCAGATTTAGATCCTTAAATGGCAACACTGAGACAACATGAGGGTGACATGGACAATGGGACTGTGTATAGGTGAAGAAAAGTAAAGACACAGTACTAAGTGTGTTGAAAGTGTTGAAAGGATGTTCAGTATGAGCAGATTGTGAATAAGAGCCCTGGGATGAGCATAGGACAGGCTTTATGCTTACACTGTACAAATCTACATGATCCAGGCAAGATTAGCCATTGAAGCAAGGGTGAGACTCGGGTAAGGTGTGTTTGGGAAGTGCAGATCTTTAAGTAGGTCCATGTGGGAGCATCCACAACAGCAAAAGGTAAGTCAATGGTACGGTAAGAACAATGCAACCAGCACAAATAGAACATCAAGTAACATGCAATATTAAATTGTACGTAAAGTTGGAAATGGCCAGTCGCCATAATTTTTTTGTTATGATCTTTTTCAAATAAAAGCTAACTTGCTCTTGCTTGGCAGAACTTTAATAAAACTTGAGACCAGGTTATTGTTAAGTAACGGCTGATGCTCTTGATCCATACCTCAAAGCTAAAGTTTATTCGTCATTTAATTTGCTTCTCTTTAAATAATTCAGCAGTAGTTGCTAACAAATCCAAGTCTTAGCATATGCCCTAGCTATCGAAAGAATAATTCATCTTTAACAAATTACTTGTGAGCTACAGCTCTTTTAACTAAGTAAATCTGCACACCAATCATGTCGACTAAATCTTAGGTACCGTAAAATTGTATGCAATTTATTTTTCCTCAAACCATTAATTTAATGACAGAATCCATCTGCTCCAAATCCATAGCCCCACTGCATGAATGTTTGGATGAAAAGTCTTTCCAGTGGCTCCAGTACAAAGTTTAGGGGATGGAATATTCAGAAGTAATAAGAAGCCACTTTTGATAATATAGCAGTTATAATTGGTGGTGTAACAGGGATGCCTTAGGAGTCTAAGGATGCTGGGTAAACACAACATCTACCCAACACTCATAATGAACAGCCACCTCATGCAAGTCTAATCACTAACCTCCAGGCAACAATGTTTTGTGGAATATGAAAACGATATTGGCGTTGCGAATATTTGCCTTTCTAAGAGACTCTTATAGATTCTGTTTGGGTGTAATTTTTGAAAGACCACCTTTATGTTTGCTTTGGCCTTTCCATGAAAGGAAGAACAAGAAGTAAATGTCATTGGACTATGGAAGCATTCTCATCTTTTGCTCTTATGTTCACAAATCCATTATTGAAAGGTTTTTTCTTCTTCCCTCTATTCAGTTCAGTTACCTGGGAGAATGACATCATGTTATTAGTAGGATTATAGCAATTAGTTGTTTCAATAATAAATTTAAAAACGGAAAAAAAACATAATTGATGGAAGGAGTCTCCCATATCAGCAATTTATAACAGAAATAAAGTTGAAAACAGGCTGGTGAGAGAACCTAACTGATAACGGGAACTAACTTGTTTTGTGGACATTCCACGACATTCAATGCAACTAAAAATGTTTTAAAAATATGATGTCGTTAATTATAGAAATAAAATTTGTAATTCTTGGCAAATTGCTGTGGTATAAGAGGAATAAAACACGTTGAGATGTGCCGTTATTGGAAAATAATCAACTTAAATGTAGTAACACCCCCCCCCCCCCCCCCCCCATGAATATTTTCCTCTAACAGCACACCCCCATTTTGCTTTATTCCTTACTTAGCTGATCAAATAAAACTCATAAAATACTGGATGTGCCGAAATGACCAGATAATTGTTCTACATCGCTCTTCTAAACTTATTTGAGACAAGTCTTTCTTACAATTTTGAGAACTCTAGAATCTTATACTCCAAGATGTATACTCAAAAGGAAAAAACCATCAGTGTGACACTCGAGCAGCGTGATGCTGTGACATAAAAGTGTTATTGTGTGTCCCTATCATTTTTAGTTGAGACACATAAAGGCTGGTCTTTTACAGCGGTGATGAAGCATATTGTGCTGGCCACAGAAGAACTAGAGAGCCATTCTTCTCACGGTGTGGGTGTATGTGACCCTGAAACAACTCCAGGCTTTGTAGTCCACTTGATCCTCCACCATCAGATGAGGACAATTACCAGGCATAAGTGGAACATAATTGTGTAAAGATTGAGGTTACAAATGAGTCCATCCATCTTCTGTGTGGAGGTCATCTGAATGAGGGTATTCAAACACAATGGGCAGAGAAGGACTGCAAGTCATGCTACTCTGTAATACTAGTCTTGTGAACGCTAAATGACTAAGAAAACATGACAAATAAGAGAACGGATCAGACTCAGTTTGAAACTCAGAACTTTAGAATTCTTAAACAACTTCCCTGCAGTGATGGATCCAGCCAAGTCTGAAAAGTGAGTCCACCGTTCAAGTATCAGCCGTAATCACTCAAAAAATACCCAAATTCATTACTCAGTTAAAAGTGTGCCATCTGGTAAAAGTTAAAATACAGCTTCAAATTCTTTGCTTAAAGTGAAAACGTAAAAACTCATTTGAGATTTCGAGAATAAATCTACAAGAAAGATTAACAAAAGAAATACACTGATTTTCACAAATCACACACTGATTTTAGTGACTGAAATTTGTGCCTCTTTCCACAAGGAACCCAGAAATATGGGAAAACTTTAGCTAAAACGAACTATTAATGGCTTTATTCCTAATGTCTCAAATATTAGCTCGCATGGATGATACAAACTAGCTGAATGATAATAGCTAGCTGTCAGAGTACAAACTGTATGTAGCACTTGACAGATTACAGTGACTGGAAACTATTAGGTTTCCTTCTCATTGTCACAACTGTTAAAGTTTAGATTTGTTATGAACGTAGCTGTCTAGCTACAAGTCACCTTATTAATATAGGATTATTGAGAAATGCATTGATGGGTTTCCAAAATGTGGTAGGTAGAAAATAAAGATTGTTTAAAGTCAAATTAAATTCAAAATGATTAGCTAAAGAAAATCTCTGGTAAAGTATATAAAATCCAGGCTTAAGTACTCTGACAATATAATTGTTATTTCCCACTTCCGCTTCAGACGGCATAGGGTTAGTTAATTTTAGGTCTTTTTATAATGAGAATACATTTCTAAACTCTCAAAATGAACAATATGGCCAGAAAGTTATATAATGAGAATATATATTATGAATCTTTTTTTTTTCTAGACCAATAATAATACAATATCTTAGAAAATTAGATTTATAATATTCTCAGTTCTGATTGTAACAGCCAGAGAGAAAGCTGTTTCTTCAATTTCTTCAGTGTTAATATTTCAACTACAGATCTGTTTTTATTTGGGAGACCAACTGAGTTCAAAAATATTGCAGGCATGTACAAACAGAAATAACAGCAGGAGCGCACAAGAGTGGTCAAGAATATGCGCAGGGGCAATCAGGTGTAGTCAGAGTTTCTATGGGAATAGACTGGCATGGGATTAAAGAAACAGTCTTGTGCAAAGCTCCTATAATCCGTAACCACTTAACAACTAACATCTGATAAAAAAATAAATAAATAAATAAAAATCAATTACTATAGTGCTCTATGCATTGTTGCATTGTTTGTCCCTACTTTCAGTAAATAAGAAGCAGTCTTAACTTATATCACTGAAGAATAATAAAATAACTTTAAATAATCGTGAACTCCATTACAGATTGACAGCTTGGCAAAAACTAAAAAGCCTGTCATGTGTTTTCCCATAGTTACTTTTCAGTCTTTGTTGCCTCCATATGCTATACTTCTGTGTACTCCCACTCTCAGACATCAGCACAGATGGCCACACACACACATCTGTAAGGCAAAACCAGGTTTTCTTCAGATGCTGACCCACCGGGTTTTATCGCTTCTGAAAAATGATCCAAACGCCTCTCCATGCAGGGAAACGTTTAAACAGCTGTCTGTAATAACCAAACGAATAAAGCAAGTCATTCAAAACAACTCACGCTCTTCCCATGCAAATATTTTCCCATGAAAACGCAGGATCTTTCTGCTGTTTTCTTTACTGTAAGATCTACTGTATGAACACACATATTCGGTATATAATTATACCATATGGATGCAGCTATCCTGTAGTAACATCTGGGCATGCTGAAGTAATGGACACTATGGCTTGGTAAAGAAATATCAATGGACGGAAAACATTTATTGTTGTTGCTGTAATTAAGAACACTGTAGCTACAGCTTTGGCACCATGTGAGTAAATCATGGAGTTGATCATCCACAATTAAAATATCTGACAACATTACATAACCTTTTTGATTGACCTTTTTATTTACATATGAACACGTGTGATAAGATTATACTGTATACTGTATATTACACATTATGCTGTTTTCAAAGCAAAAACTGAACAAAATGAACATAAAATACATTTTAAACACAATATAATGAATGATATGTTGGCTTAAACATGAAACAATGATCACAAATACACACAATAAATAAAGAGACTGTTCTTTATTTATGACCATAACAAATGTGCAGTGAACCCGGAAAACACTTCAGATGTCACAGCGGCTGAAAAAAGGGGGGGTTAAACCAAAGGGCTTTTTTTTTCTGTTTTGACACCTCAACTTTTCAGAAATAAATATTTCACCAAATAATACTTTATAATCTTGCATAGGCTTTCTGTCTGCAGAGATCACGTTAGGTAAGGAACCAGTTTCACAAATGCATCTTTAAAAATGGTCAGTCTGCCTAAACTGCTAACTCACTAGCTACGTGTGATTTCCTCACACAATGAATGTCATGCTTTGATCAAGTTGCTGATTACATGCCATAGCGAAATGGACATAATGGACATAAGCCTAATCAGTTACAACTCAGTTTGTAAATGGTCTAAATACCAGCTGTCAAATTCTCTGAGATGGACACTTAGAGATGGCGACAGAAAAAGGTGGAATTTATGTGAACAGTGAGCGACAAATGAAGCTCATGTTCATCAAATGCTGTGACTGACATTTATGATCTCAAATGCAGCTAAAGACCATATTTATTTTATAGCTATTTTTATTTATTGCATATTTAATTAAATGCAAATTAAATCAATGAAATAGTTGTTGCTTTTAGACAATCAGTGTGTTGTCTTTTAATGGAATCAGAAAGGAACCTTTAAATGCAATTTTCTTGCTTTCCACTTTTGGAAGTATCCAGATTTTAAAATGCTTTTCTGAATTATATATATATATAGTAGAAAATGTCAAAATTTGACCATAGGAAAGTTGCCACACAAATATAATAGAGAGACATGCCACTTTGAAGTGGCCACAATACATTTGACTTATTTAGCCTAGAAAAAAAAACAAAACACCTGCTCGTATTTCACTCATAGCAGAATTTACAGCTAAGTGTAAAAGTTGAACAGACTTCACCAGAAACAACTATCATGTAACATAAAGAGGACATGGCTATAAAGTGTAACAGAATAAAGATAAGTAAATCGATGCTGAGATAGTTTTAAACTCATAAGAACTCTCACAAAAAAGTTAGACTTAAGTTAAGGCCAGGGTATTTTTAAAAGTGTATTAGTATGAAGTCCAACTAAAACTGACTGCACCCAATTTCTGAGTTGGCTATACATTGAAGGAATCCAATGCAATCTCCATCTGTCACATTTTAATCTTTACCGGCATTACTCTGACAGTACGTGATCACGAAAAAGCACACACCCAAAACACAATCTAATACAGCCGTCACTTGAAGGGTGAAATAAATCCTGAGGACAAATGCACAACTGTGGAGTGTATGCAGATTACTAATGACAACCTGCTCACTGTCATTTACGCTGCTGCTACCAAAATAATAATAATAATAGTAATAAACAGGGATGTAGGCTACCATGAATACAGAAGCACAGGTGCTAGAGAAGTTGAATGTTAAAATATGATAGCACTTAGATAAAGCAACATAAGCACACTTCTAAACGTGTTAAGCGTAATAAAGCAATGTATGAGACGCAAAGGCTTGTGAAATGCACAGATGTGAAATGCACAGATGTGAAATGCCAATAGGGGAAAAAAATAACGATTTCAGTTTAACGTATACACTTGTGTAAAATCATTTCTTAAATAACTTGAGAAAACTTGTATTAGTCAAAGTAAACCTCATAGCCACTTAGATGACACTTTACTTAAGGATGATGTTCATAGGGCTACATGACACCTAAATAAGCCCTTCATGACAACAGGCCTAAACTGATATAAACATTAATAAAAGCTTATTCCAATATGCATCAGCTGCCATAAAAACTGCTGTCATCAAATTATTCTGGCTGACAACTAAACTATTACCAGACCAGCACTAACTAATGTTTTAGTTAGTTTTTGAGAATTCATGACAATTCAGGATGTGAGACAGTCCAACACTAATATCAGTCAAGTGTTTCAAACACACTCACTGGTGTAATATGCTCATGTTTGAAGTTTCTGCTGTGAGATATCCAGATATGCCTAGTTATGGCAACAACTGGAGAGAAAACACAGGATGGAAAGATGAATTTCAAAGAAGAGTGCACAGCAGGTAAAAGGTAGCACCCTGAAATGAGTACTTTACACCTTCCAAAGCAAATCGACAGAAAATTATCCTCAAGCAGTAGGACTTGTAGGGTCAAGGCAAAAGTGAATGAATTCAATATAATGAGCTAGGATGAGTCACTGTCATCCTGC
This sequence comes from Pangasianodon gigas, assembly GCA_022758105.1. Taxonomy (NCBI): domain Eukaryota; kingdom Metazoa; phylum Chordata; class Actinopteri; order Siluriformes; family Pangasiidae; genus Pangasianodon; species Pangasianodon gigas. The sequence continues at coordinate 31,270,640 of CM040456.1, read as the reverse complement.
GTGACTACAGACTAAGCATTCTTTCATAGTTTTGGCTTGGTCATGCGCTTGGGTACAAGCAAGGGTACTTATGCTAATGTGAAGGCAGAAAAAGAACTTGAACAATGAGCTAGGCCCTCTGTTCTGTTTGTGTAATTGGGAGTCGACGTGTTGATGAATTTCACGTCCCGCTAGTTCCCGGCTTTTGTTGGTATTAAGCCGATTAAGCGCATGCTACCCGGGTTTGGTCTGATGAGGGATCCAAGAGTGGCTTTACTGAGCATTGTCTGCTGGATGGAGCTACAACAATAGAGACATGGAATAATTAAAAGATTATCTGGTAAGGCAGATAGGGGCACAGGGGAGGATATGTTAAATCTGATGTTTGTGTGGCTAATGACTGTGTGTGACTGGTATATAGAATACTAATTCAAGCTAAAAACAATTTAAACTATATTTTTAAATGTACAAGGTGTCTCTAATACAAATATAAGTGGCAAAGTTGATTCATATGTATGGACTTTTTCCCTAATCAGAACAATTTTAAACCCACCAAAAAGAAATTTACATTTAGAAATTTGAACACAGCCAATAGGTGTAAATCTTTTCAAAATGGAAGTTGAAAAAAAAAAAAAGAAATCCAAGAGGTCCAGATTGTCAACAGCATGCATGTCTGTCATCCAATCCTTTTTGGTCACTGTACGATTGTGTTTTCATAGTTTTGATGTCTTCATTATGATTCTAAAATGTGGAAAATAGTTTAAACAAAGAACACCCTTATCTAAACTCTTCAGTGCATCCAAACTTTTGACTGTTAGTGTAATTCAAAAACATGTTATTAGCATTAATCCAACATAACACACCGCTATGGCCTCACGAACACATCTGCAATGAGAAAGACACATTTTCTGGGTGACCACAGATGTCTATCTCAAATGAATTAATTACAAGGCACAATCAAATCAGGGCATGGGTGGTCGGAAGGCTAAAGTGCTCTTTAGCTAATGGAACATCAAACTCGTTAAAGCGCAGTTTGGTTGGCTGAGCTGGTTGGATGATTAACCCCCAAGAACGCTGCCGTTTCGTAAATGGAAGCACATGAATAAGTGGCATAAACATCTATGAACTTAAAGTTGAATCATTCTCTACCAACAGTTCTACTACAGCTCTGTTGACTTGAATAATTTTCTATACGTTACGTTTTTATAGCGACAGTCAATTCACAGGGACTTGTATGGAGATTGATCCACATAATGAAAGTTAAAAATGAGTTGTTATTTAACAAATAAAAAGAATTCATTGGTATGGTGAAGTTTTTTATAAGGAGACATTTATTTAATGCTTACAGAAGGAGTTTCCAGTATCAGCACACTGTAACATTGAGGTCAGCTGTAACAATAAGGTTTATGCCATGGGAAAGTATTCTGTTTTTATTCAGTTAACATATCAAGCTTTTGTGTCTTTTTGTATTATAAACCGCAAGAGAAAGATAAAAAAAAAAAAAAAAAGAGGTCGCAACAACACAACTGATAACAGGAACTAACTTGTTTTGCAGATGTTCCACGACATTAAATGTAACTATATAATAGTAAAATGTATGATGGTGTCATTCTTTAAGAAATAAGAAATATTAAATTACTGTGGTATAAGAGAAATAAAACACTTCAGGATGTGCAGTTATAGGTAAATAATCTTTGAGGCAGTAACAATAACTCCACTTCACATCCCACACCACCCTGTCGTTGATTATTTTCCCTACAGTTGTTTGCCCTATGGTTATGGTTATTATTAAGCATAACTTTTGATGTTATTTGTGCAGGAATCAGAATCTAATATTGGAGTTTGGAGATAGAATCAGCCTAGAAGTTGAATTTTACATTATAATTTGTAACATAATATTGGAGTCTAAAGCTTAGATGTGGCTTCTGAAACTACTCTTTTGTTAAGAGTTTCATTTATTTGTTTTAATGATGAGGGTGGTGGTGTGTTTCTATTCAGCCTTATTTAACAGCGCAAGAAGCCTTTGTGAAAAACCAGAGGAAGCACCTTTAAGATCATAAAACAGTGAGGATGCATCACTGGTGTTAACACTACACAAAGGACACATAACAGCTGCCTTAGTGAGGTGAGCCAGTCTCCATCGCACCACCTGGCCCTTTATGAAGAGCCTCCTGAGGTGAAGTGTCATCACGCCACACCAAGGTCAGTCGTCACGTTGATGAGCGTTTCCCAGCAGCAATCAGCCACATTCGAGTCTCCACGTGATTCCAAGGTTACTCTCAGAGGAAAGACACTCATCTCCTGTGATTTTTTTTTTCCACTGAGTGATAATGAGGCTGGGAATCAACCATAAAGCATCAGCACTATGAGACCCATGAGACAATGATCAAAGGAGTGAGAGTCATTGTAATTGTAAATCCAGGGTTACTTTTAAATATGGTACAATTTACATAAAATATTTTGAATATTTTTTCGTGCAAAACACCCTTTCATATTGATCACAATAAGTATGTTCACTAAAGATGGGCTCAGTTAATATATGATTAAGATTTGAAGCTAAGAGTCTCAGCAATAATCCATTGATAGTAAAGATTTGTTTAATGAGTGCTAGCCTTAACTTGGGGGCACGGTGGCTCAGTGGTTAGCACTGTTGCCTCACACCTCCGGGGTTCGGGGTTTGTTCTCCCCATGCTTCAGGGGTTTTCTCCAGGTTCTCCAGTTTCCTCCCCCAGTCCAAAGACATGTATTGTAGGCAGACTGGCATGTCCAAACTGCCCATAGTGTGTGCGATTGTGCCCGGCCATGGGCTGGCCCCTCGTCCAGGGTGTGCCCTGCCTCGTGCCCCTAGTTCCCTGGGATAGCCTTCCGGCTACCCTGTGTAAGGTAAGTGGTATAGAAGATGGATGGATGGATGGATAGCCTTAACTTAGCTTTTAGAATACCTTCATTAAGTGCAACAGTTGGAGGTATTTTTGCCATATTTTGATCATAATCTGATTTCTTGCTCAGTTAAATGACAAAGCTGCCCATATCTGTTTATACTGCTAATTACCACTGGATGCCCTCGAACTATTAGACTTGAAACATTCTCCATAGCCATTTAAAAATACCTTTATAAAGATAATCAAAGTACAAAACCCTTATTAGTTTTCATACATGCTCAGTATGATACAAATTAATGATATGCAACAGACTCAACAGTACACTTGTGTGAAAAGATAACCATTTAGGTCATCTAAAATAATATACTGTGTCATATATTCTGAGCATGCCTGAATAACCACAAATCTGAACCTCTACACTGAAATGGGAACAGAGGATCACTCAACCTCACAATCAGCTCAAATTGTGAACACACAAAGCACACTAAGTTTGTTTACTAAAATATGTTTGCAACGTAATTTTGTATCATACTGAGCATGTGTGAAAACTAATAAGGTTTGCAATTTCTAGGTAACCATTAGCCCAATTAAACCAATTGAATGCAAATTTCAGTTTCATAATACAGAAGGCATACATAATACAGAAATTGTGACACAATAAAACATACATCACTAAAAACAGAAGCATTTAAGCTGCCCAAAGATAGTTGTGTTAGGCTTAAAGGTAGGGTTGGTGACTCCAAGTCACTTTTACTGATCTGACTTAAATGAACATAAGACTAAATTAACATAAGTTATCCTAGCATTCCGTTAGCTGTGAATAAGACATTATATATACTATATTGCTCAATAGAAGAAACTCTGGTCACTGTAAATGGGAGGGAAAAAAATGACATGAACCACAAGCACCCAAGGAATCAAGACTAGACATTTTACTTGGCTGTCAATTCAGAAGGCTCCTCCTTTTGGATTTGCATTTAAGCATTCTAGCCAAGGAGTGTGACACTGGCAGAAACACTGAAGGGATGGGATGTATTTGTTTGGATTTGAAGTTTCAAATCCAAGATTAGATTGCACCGAAATCACTAAATATAGCTTTAAAGTATGGATTAATAGTGCTGCTGCAAGAACCTCACCATTAAATGTCATCCAAATATGTTTGGCTACTGGCCGACCCTACAAATTACATAAATGACACTGAACTCCATGTGAAGTTTCTACGATCAAATTTCTTTGCCAACATAAATCTGGAACACAGAACGTAATTTTGTGAAATTTTATTGCCAAAAGGTTTTGGCAGTATTGTAGCAATTATAGAATACAGCAGCTTTCTTGGATGAAATACTGCAGGTTTTTTCTGCAGCAGTGACTCTAAACACATGAGCCCACTAAGTTACGACATTTACATAATTTTCTTCAGTACTATTATCTCAGTACCATACTAGCCATGTTGAGGGGTTCTGGTATTAACTACACAGGAGAAGGTGGGTTTATGGTAGTCTTCTTAGATGTGGTTTTTGACCCAGATAAAACATCCTCACTGGCTTAGACATGACACTAAATATATGCTGTTCCTGTCAAACTCCTAAAGAGGGTCAAGTGATTGCTCTGAGAATAGATGTAATTCACAGAGTGATATGAGAGAATGTCAGTGAATGGAAAGGACAGCCTCACAGATGCTCTTCCATGGATTAATTGACCTTGTTTTTGCCCCGCTGTCAACTCGATGTGGGTCACTAGATCTGAACTGTCTGAAGAGGTGAGGTCATTTTTTAACAAAATAAAAGTTGGACAATGAGACACTTATTTGATATTTTGATGGCACTTTCACTCAAACATCAAATACAAAAAAGTAATGATTATGCAAATGCTACATGTCCGACACATAGTTACCCTTTTTTTTTTGTTTTTTTTTTAACATTCTTCTTGTGAGTGGCTTTGGGGAAAACCCAGCTAGCAAGCTAACATCTTGACAAGACTGTTGGTAAAATGAGAATTATTATTTTACATCATTGATTACATCAATATTTTAACATCATTTAGTAGGCTGTCTTTCATTTGATGGAGGTAGCCGCCTTGCGTGTAGGTGTCATCCACTGAGGAATTTATGAAGTAAGTTATAAAACAGGACAGGGCATGCTGTTACAGGAAAATAATCAATGACGTGAAGTTGATTATTTTCCAATAACAGCATGTCCTAAAGTGTTTTAGTCCTCTTATACCTCAGCAATTAATTAATTGATACATTAACAAATCAATGATTAAAACATATGTTTTTAAAATCAGTTTATAGTTACATTTAATGTTGTGAAATGTCTGAAAAACAAGTCACTTCCTGTTATCACTTACATTATAGCAGCTATAAAGAGCCATTCCCTTAGTTTGGAAAACGGCAGACAGGCTCTTACTAATTAATAAACTTGCAAACAGTAATTAACTTGGGAATTTTAAAATGTGATAATAGTGTGAACAGTGATAAAGCTTTAGCCAGCTATCTCAACATGAAGATTTTATATCAGCGCATGCTTAAATTAAAACTTAAGCATGATGCTTAAAACCTGAACCCCAGCCTCTAAGGTCCATAATTACTGACAGGGTTCAGAAGGTTTAATGCATGAGGCCGTGACCATGGAGAGTGCGGGTCAACGATACATCAGTTTAGCCTTATTGCTCACTTATTCTACATTCAAACTCCTGCATTTCATTAATTCCCAGTGGATGCCGTGAAGCTAGGCTTTAAAGACAGACAGGAAGGAGTTTAAAAAAGGTGAGGAAGGTCCAAAGTCAACGATAGTTTTCTCATAAAATTGGAAAAACACACAGTAGCTAATCCTTGAGTATGAGGGTTTTCTTTCTAAAATGCCTTGTCCTTATTACAGTATCAAACGTCTTGCCTACGTCATTCCTTCACACCTTCAGACATACATTAAGACTGCAGACAGACTATAATTAAAGTTAATCATGCCAGTCAGAAACACTCTAATTCACTGATACCTACCAGAGCAATTAAAATACGCCTTCTGTTTTCTAGACATGCTAAACTGTTTTGGTAGTAAACCTTTAACTTTGACAGTGTAATAGGAGACATAAAACTACTGTTATTCATTATCATATTTGTAATTCCAGGAGTCTGGTTCCTCCCAAGGTTTCCTCCTCATGTCTCAGGGAGTTTTTCCTAGGGACTGTCACCTCTGGCTTGCTCATTAGAGATACATTTAAAAATTATATCCTGGTTTCTGTATAGCTGATTTGTGACAATGTCCATTGTTAAAAGCACTATATAAATAAAATTGAACTGAATTGAATTGGTTCCATCTTCGCTTTTCACGTTGGCTAACACTAGACGTACAGTATAGTACAAAAAGAGCTGTTAGACAAAGAAGATTGCACTGAGCATACTGTGTAACTGAAGAAGAAGAAGGAGGAGGACATTTAGTTAAAACAATGACTCCTTACTTGCATGCTACATAGAGACAAATCTTCCAGCTTAAGATGCTACGTGGGGCTTATCAGATAAGAGTTGCATTACAGCTAGGTATAGAGGAAGAGAGTAAATAGTTTAGGTCTTTCTGAGAAGACTCAATGTAGCCATACACAACATGCCCCCATTTCCCATTTATTAAATTCTATTCTCAATCTTAAGTACTTTTTTCCGTCAATATAACTGTAGATGCAGTTGGCAGTGCTATCTGATACAGTTTCCATTTCAAAGCAATTTCCATGGATGGCCCTGTAGCCAGAACTACTGTCCAAGCTACTTTTACAAAAAAAAAAAAAAACAATGATCAATGACCAGAATCACAGCGCAATGGTCTCATGCCCTTTATGGAAGCTGGGCTCTGGTTCTGCTGAATGACAAGAAATCATCCATAAATGAATGAGTGAGTAAATAAATAAATAAATAAATAAGGAAGGTACTGCATGACTGGTTCTGGTCTATATCGCTAATCACATAACAGTGTTAAAACCAAATGAGCAAAGCATACACTGAGGAAGTGTAAATTACAAAAGGTTGATCAGTAATTAGGATATATCCACTGCACTATACCTTATTATAAGTAATGGCTTTGAACTTCAAAGATCATGGATAATTTTAATGAGAATATATTTCTGAAATTCCCAAAAAGCAGTCCAGGCAAGATAGCATATAATGAGATGCTTCTTAGACAATTAGCAATAATCTGATAGAGTGCTGAAATACAGTAAAGTCCAACAGACACTTTATTTTTTTATAGAACAGGAATAAAATACTTGGTTTATACTTAGACTCGATTTATGTATCTAACACACTGAGATGCTGCAAACTTCAGTGCCTCATTTTTAAACCCAGTCATTAAACAGTGATTAAGACTTTTCTAATATCTGAACATCTTGGGTAGTTATAGATAAATGACAAATGAGCTTTTGCTAAAGTTTTATACAGCCCTGTACTATTAGACATTTCCTTGGATAAAATAATCTAAACATGAAAAATAACAGTAATAATTATTATTATAATAAAAGGTTGGTGGCAACCCTTTCATTTTTGGATACATTTTGATTTTAGAGTGTATAAGAGAGACTGGGATGAAGGTGAGTAAGTGAAGCTGTGATGAAGGTGAGTTAGGGAGTAAATATGAGCAGAAGGAGGATGAGGATGATGAACTTGGAGCACATCGGAATCTGGCACACTACCAAGCCTCTTCAGTCAGAGTTGCGCACACACGGGCACTTGCTACACCAACGGAACAGCTTGTAATCCCTCACAAACTGTGTGTATGCATGTTTTATTAGAATTAAAAAAATTAGATGTCTCACTGTCAGAGTCACTATTTACATGCTCAGCTAAAGCTGGACATAAACTACATTACAAAATAAAGCAACCCACACTGTTCAAGGCAAGTAACTTTTACAGAATTTAATGCTGTTCTGTTGCAAATCACACTCACACTAAATGAACAGTTACTTGTCTTGGTAACAAGTCCAACAACAGCCTTGAAGAAAAGACAAATTTATCGTCAAATCTACAGCAATCTACATATGAAGAACGGGTCCCAGGTCTATACAGGCTGGACTATTCAAATCAGACATTTGTACACATAAATGTACACATTATACACATTTGTTGACATGTAAACAAGCACATCCCATTGATACCCAAGCAGATTTTATGAATTTGCAGCATTTTGCAGTAAAAAATGTCATTTCTTCTAAAAATGCACCCTCTCCCACACTCTCATCCAGTACCTTCAAATTGTATACGGTGGGATGCAATATCTGGACGATAATCAATGTTTTAGATGCCTGTTCTAAGAGCTCCAAGCACAAGACCCTATTTTTTTATGTAGAGCCACTGAAAGAAGTGCCTAGGGCACAGCTTTTTTTTTTTTTTTTGATAATTGCATTATTACTGTGGCAAGAGAGTAAAGCATGAACAGCATGTTGCCAGCTTCAAAAATCCTTGGAGTCCTTTTTTTTTTAAAAAAAAAAAAAAAAAAAAAAAAAGGATGGAAACTTCTATGTGGGTAAATATACAGGTGCATCACATACAGGGCATTTCACATTGTACTATACCTAAGAATTATTATTCATATTAACACCATTATATTGATTGGATAACTGTTTCATGTATGGAATGCTCTACACCATGCCTCCACCACGTTGTTTAACTGTAGTATAAATTCTCTGATAACTAAATAATGACATCCACTCAGTGTAATGTGAGCTACCCATACATATTTAAAGTGGAATCAGATACACAATCTGAGAGCAGAAGACAACAAACCAGTTTCACAAATAAGATTATAGCAAGACAGGAGAATGGTCAGTGCTTACCTTTGTTATCTTGTAGTTTAGATGCAATACCTATGTACTTCCTATGCATTTTGGTCTTGCTTTTGCTCCATGTAAAACACAAGGGGCCGAGGTGCTTGAACATATGTGCTGAGTTGCTTTATTAGTGCTTATTCAAGAATCACAGTCATAATCTATAACAGAGGCCAGAATACTGGCATTTAGGGTTAGAGTATCTTTTCTGAACACTAAAATTCCTATGGCATTAGTGTTCTTGCTAGCATGTTAAAAGTGTTAAGGATCAAATGCTAGAATGCATACAGACGTCCAAGATGTCTTAGATGATGTTATAAGTAGTTATAGGTAGAATGGCTCTTTCAGGTTTCATGATAACAGCTGTGGTGTTGAATTCACTCACTCACTTTCAGTAAACATTTTATCCTGGTCAGTTTCGTGGAGAAGCCATAGCCTATCCCTGGACCAATGGGCATGAGGCAGCAATACACGCTGGATGGGATGCCAGTCCATCTTAGGGCACCATGCACACCAACATTCACACATTCAGTCACACCTAGGGGCAATACACTTTAGCCAATCCACTTACTGGTAACCAGAGAAGATGTAAAACTTCACACTGACACACTGGACCCTGGAGCTATAAGATGAAAATGCGACCCTCTGTGCCAGCCCTGGAGTGTTGAAATTTTTGACATTGGTATCAGACCAAGAGATATGTCCAAGGCAGCAAACTAATTTCACAAACACTATTTCCAATTCTAATAATTGAAATATAATAAAACACCACTCAGTTGTACCATTTGGGTTGTTGGAAGGCTGTAGAAGGAAGCATTCTGGCAAGAGCACCCCAATATTTGGCCATTCTTCCTGAATCTTTGTGCTCCTTCATGAGCAGAAAGTCATGAAATCCAATAACCAGCATCTGCCTTTTATTCTAAAGCATTGGTTCTGAAGGCAGACATTTTTGGCATTTACAAAAGTTGTCAGTAACAGCAGAGGTCAGAATGCTACATGGCTAGGTTGATGATCACCAGGACCAGTGATACATGCAGTGGCAGCTAGCAAAAGGGAAGGAGAAGCTGAGAAAGATGACTGACCTTACATTAGACTCTTCTGTAAGCACAAGAGAGCCTCTCTCCTCTAGGAACAAATAGGTTTTGTGCTGCTAGCAGTCTTTGGATAATCTTGTGCCTTTGAGCATAGCAGAGATGAAAGCTCAGCGTCTTCCATAAACACTCCAACAAGCACGCTCATCATTCACCACTTCACTCACATCCTGTCTCCTCCTTTCAGCACTGAAAAAAATTGCCCTAATTCATGCCTCAGTCAATTTCACATTCCACTCAGGGCAATTATAGTTCAATGGCTGAGGTTTTGGGCTAGTACCTAGAAGGTTTTTCTATAAAAGTTATTTATAATACAGACCTAGATCACAGACAGAGGGCACAGTACTGAAGCCACAATTCCAGTGGCATATTCTCCCAGTATGTATCGGTCATAGAATTTGATTAAGTTTCCTTGATATTTAAGTCATTTTCCTTGATATGTAACAGAATTGAAGAACTTCACAAAGTGTGTTTGGCAATCTGGGTTATTTATGGCAATGAGTATGACCAGGTGAGTTCCATTAGTAATCAGGCAACTGTGAGGGGATAGATGATTGACTGGAATTCTTGTGACGAAGTGGTGGACTGAGGAACATCTGCAACTCAGGAAGTTACAGGCACATGAGTGACTGTAATTCTTAAGATATATATTGATTTGCTGCTGCATTTGTTTATTCTGTAAATAAAGTTGTAAAGTGACCTCATGTCTATGAAAGGCATTTTGTTGGTAACAATTCAAAATAGCTTGGAGTAACACAGCCATTGCTGTTGCTTAGCAACACATGGTCAGCAGAATGATACAGGTTTGGTGCAACAAGTTGTTATACTGTATAGGATAAGAACGCTTCTAGTCTAGAATACTTTTTAACCAGATTGCATAGTTGGAACTAAGCTGTATAAGTAAGGAATAAAACAATTGGGAATGAGATGTTACAGGAAATTAATGACTGGGTAGAGTGATGCAGCCTGATGCACAGTTGTTTATTTTGAAACAACACGAACTGAAGGGTTTTATTCCTTTTATAGTAGAGTAATGTGTCCACACTAACATTTTTTGTTATTGAAGAATGACACATCATACTTATTAATTTATTTTTTATAGTTACTCTTAATGTTGTCCAGGAATAAAATGTCCATGAAAGAAGTTCCTGTTATCACTTACGTTATACAATGGATTTAAAAAGTCTAAAAGTATGTCAAAGCATACATCCAAACCAACAAAGGAATGGCTTAACCAAAAGAAGATCAATGTTTTTGAATGGCCTAGCCAGAGCCCAGACCTGAATCCTACTAAAAATCTGTGGAGTTACCTGAAGCGGGTCGTGCACAGGAGATGCCCTTACAATTTGACGGATCTAGAATTTTTTTGCAAGAACGAGTAGAAAGATATTGCTTAGTCAAGATGTGCCATGCTGATAGACTCTTACCCAAAAAGACTGAGTGGTATAATAAAAGGTGCCTCAACAATGTATTAGTTTAGGGGTGTGCACACTTATGCAAGGTTATTGTAAGTTTTTTTATTTTTCCTTTTTTTTCCTAAAAAAACTTTCTGATTGTTTTTCACTTAAATTTTATATGTTGTAATTTCACATTGAGGCTGGAAAAAGTTCTGACATGATTTATCTTGGTTTCAATTTTTATGTCACAAACTAATGTGCAAACTTTGTCCTGAAGACTTTCCTGCCTGTTCCAAAGTGCTGACACTGGACTCTCCTTCCATAAATGTTAAATAAATGTCTTCTTCCAGTTGTGATTTGCCTTGCAGCCAAAAGTACTGTCATCTCTGCTGTTATAGAAACTTATTCAACAACTTCTGACCAGAATTGGGAATTCAACAGTACTGTGGTATACTAGAAATAAAAACAGAAATAATTGGTAGGGATTGATCAGACTTTCTGTGGGACCATCGGGATTGCTCAAGAGTATCTCCAAGAGCATGCAAAACGTCTTTACAGTGGGAGTAGGACACTTTTATTATGAACTGGCCTCTCCAGACATCAGTAAAAACTCCTTATGCAGTTAACAAGTGTCTTTGTAGCCAGCGGCTGCACAATGTACAAATCACAGCAGAACTATCAAGCCTGTCAACGTTCATTAGATCAGTGAGGATGTCTTCTCCATGCAGGCTGAGTCTGTTTGCACACTGGCAAATACAAGACATCTAGCTTAAGGGATGTGGATACATTCACTACGACTGGCACTAGATTTTCCCAGTGCATGAACCTTCTCCCTCAGCCTGATTTCAGGTGTCAGCACTATCTGACTCTAATTTACTTGCTCTCTCCCTTCTGTCTGTCTCTATAACGCTGTTCACTTCTATACTAATGCTTCTCTGTGTCTCTCTTTCTGTGTGCTACTTGTCTTGTGTCTCCGTACATTGCCTTCCCGCTGCAGTGCTTGTTACACCTTGCTCACGTTTCACCTCATTTATCACAGCAAGGCAGACGCGGGAGAGGAGAACTAAACATTCACCCAATGGTGGTCAATGGATCTTCTTCTTTTTTGACATTTAGTTGGGGGATGATGTTTCTGGGTGGTTGCACTGTGAACACAAAATTTCTGCAGTGCACTGTAGGTCTGTAAACTCCAGACAGCACCCATCTAATGTGTGTGTGTGAGAGAGAGAGAGCGGGACGGAGAGAGACAGATAGATAGATTGGGGGGGGGGGGGGGGGATTTAGAATACGATCTCTTATTGTGTGCAATATGGGAGAAAGCTAGAGGGCAAGAAAGGGACAGCACAGCAATTAGCAGGGAGAAAGGAAAAAGAGACAGAATCTGTAACTCTAGTGCTTGATAGAAGAGCTCTTAGACTCCATTCTAACAAGAAAAGAATGTGTTGTCTAACCCTATGAAAATGACAAAAAATAACGAGCCACTAGAAAAGACAACTATAAGCTGTAGTTATAAGAAAATAATCAGTGACTGGGTAATGTGTTACTATTAGTTGATTACTATTAGTTGACTACTTTCCTATAACAGCACAACCTTTTATCAGTTTATAGATTACTCTGTAGATCTCTCTCTCTCTTTATACGTATATATATATATATATATATATATATATATATATATATATATATATATATATAAAATTTATTTACCATTTACCATTTAGGAATTACAGCCATTTTCAACAAAGTACCTCCATTTTCAGGGGCGCAAAGGTATTTGGACAATTGACTGACAAGAGAGAGAGAGCGAGCTTATGTGAACTTAGTGAATTTTCCTAGATTTAAAATAGATAACTGACAGACAATTTGAACAAATGAATGAATGAATATCACTCTTTGGGTTTTCCCCAAGCCCTCTGCACAGGGAAGCTGCTAGTGAATATGTATGTGCATCCCAAGTTTTTCTCTTAAAAACCGTCTGGCTGTCACTTGAAACAATTCATTTTCTTCAGAGTCGCATCTGTCAGAGCTGATAAATGTTACACCTCCACTAACACGTATATACACACACATTATGGGAGCCTTCACTGTCAAAGCTGCTTTGATGCACACCGAGAAGGATGCCAAGTCCCCTTTCTTGATTACATGGTGTGGTAATGTTGGCAAGCTCTTTTGTGTTTAATCTCACATCACAAAGCCACCAGGTAAAGGTACATGAATGAGGAACCGTGCTGATGAGTTTCAGCCACTAACCTACATGGATGTGCACCCACTTTAACAAGCTTACAGGATATTTAAGAAAACTGTATAATCAGAACAGGTAGCTTCTCAAATTATGGTATTGCCCTGATTTAATGGTGCCTGGTCGCTGTATTATATGTACTGTACGTAAAGTGATTTTAGACACATTTTAGAGAGCTAGATTGCTGACAGTGGACACACTACTGAAGCTACCACTTCAGCAAGGTGTTACGTGTTTCATGTTTATATTAATGTTTATGAATTAAAAGTGTGTAGCCACAAAATATAACATTGTGTTTTATGCAAAGCTAGTTTCTTATTCCTCATGATCATAAAGTTGTACAAATTCACATGAATGAAATCTTAATTTGGATGAACTTGTTAAACTTGTCGTAGTTCCTGTTTTTGAATCGTTTGCCGGCAGTTTCTTATCTGTGTCGGCGTTTAAACTATACTGTTTCTTTCTTTTTTTAAATCAATAATTTTGCGCTATCGTTTTCATCTGCTGTGTTTTCCCCTTTCCTTTCTGCTGTATTTTCATTTTTTTGAAGAACGCTTTTGTTTTTTTGTCAAGACAGCGAGCGGAGGCCATCCACGCCATCTAAAATGATATCTACAAATCTTCGACTAAGGTACATTAAACATGTCTAACATTCAGCTTGTTCAGTGTGTCAAGTGCAGGATGTTTAGTCATTCTTCCTCCGTCATTAGTAACAGCTTTATTTGTGATAAATGTATGTTAGTTAGCTCTCTGACAGAGAAGATTGCAGCATTAGAGGTGTGCATCCAGACTCTAGAGAGAGTTAGTGAGAGTGAGAGCAGCGTAGTTTCTGTAGGGGAAATTCTGGATGCATTAGGCAGAGTTAGCAATCCCCCAAGTCTGGCATTAGAGCCCTCACAGCGGGGCAAATGGGTGACAACTCGGCGGCATAATCGCAAAGCTAACGCTAAGGCTCGCCCACGGGAGCACCACTCCTCTCTGCTTCCTGTGTCTAACAGATTTGCTCTCCTCAGTGAAGCACCCGCTGAGAAACCTGAAAGAGCTCTGGGTATAGGAGACTCTATCTTGTGGCACGTGAAATTAGCTAGGCCTTCAGGGGCACCAGCAGCACTAGTTAGGTGCTAACTAGTGATCCTGATCCTGACCCTTTCTGCTCTCTGGACCTGCCTGATCCATCCTGCTGCCCTACTTCTGGTTGAGATCACTCGCTGCTGCTAGGGGTGGCCCCACATGGACGGCCTGAAGATTAGTGGGATTGCTGGGGATGGTGCCACTTGGGAGCCGTGGAGATGGCTTGGGGATCTCATATGTGGAGTTGTACTGTGATGGCTTGGGACTGCGATTGCTGTGGTGGCTTTGGGGCTGCAGTTGCCACTAGCAGCTTTGTACTCAGGACTGCAGCAGTGGACAGTGGATAGGTTTAACAAACCAGACTTCTTGTGAAAACTGTGATGAATTTACTGGTTGCATAACTGCACTATTGGTCCATATAGTACACAGTTATAGAAGGGATTTATTTATAATTGCACTATCTGTTAGCACCCAGATGAGGATGGGTTCCCTTTTGAGTCTGGTTCCTCTCAAGGTTTCTTAGGGAGTGTTTCCCTGCTACCATCGCCGCCCATGCTCACTAGGGATAAATTCACATATTTACAATTTATTTTGGTGTAATTTAATTTGAATCTATTTATTTCTGTAAAGCTGCTTTGTGACAATGTCCATTGTTAAAAGCACAATACAAATAAAATTGAATTGAATTAAAATTCCAACAAATTCGATATGAGGTCAGGAGGGAAAGGATTTTCCTTATAACTCAGCATAAGCACACTATGCCAAGGGACCTATGACAACCCAACCTTCTGCAAAATTTGAAAGAATTTAAGTGGATTTCATACTGTTAATCCCATCCCACTCTAAGCATAACAATTTAAAACTGTATCACACAAACCTGCAAATATGAAAACATGCTGGATGTGGTTCTGATCAATCCAAGCTGTTCTGAGGAGTACGCCTCCTCTTCCTGTCTCTCTTGTGTTCAGTAGAAGGATGTTGAAGGCTGATGTGACTTAAGGGAGGTGTTGGATAACTGAGGGGGTCACAGGGCTGGACCGTGTTTACTGGTGCTCTAGCTCTTCAGGATCCACAGGGAGACATGTGCTTTAGTTCAACGGTCATTGAGTGTATGACCTGAACTCTCCTTAATCAATGTGTTGTCGGGAAAGGATATAGGAGTGTCTAGATTCAGTAAATGGAACAGAAAATGGAGAGCAGGACATGCTCTCTCTTTGTGAAGAGCTAATGTTATTTAATACTGCCAAGAGGGGAAAATAAATAAATAAATAAATAAATAAATAACAGGTCAAGTGCAGAAGTATACTGAGCAAGCTGCAGAGACTAAAATCAAAGGCGATTTTTTCAAAACGGACAATTATGAAATATCATGGTGGAGAAGCAAGAAAGGCCATAGGGAATGTCTCATGGTCACTAATAAGTTTCTTTTGTGAAAATAGTGCTGTCAGCCCCTCATGCCTGTCTCTAACAGCTACGGTTAATAGGTTTAAGTGCCGAAGCATACTGACTAATTATAGCCTACGCCACCTGTGTTTGTGGCGCGTTGACAAGAGATAATAAATCTGTTTCAGACAAAATAAGCTGGCTTTAATCTTCGAAGCACTCAAACACAGGCTTTTTCAATGAAATTGCTGTAAAGCTGCATTTCGTCCTGGGAGCTTTTATTGATGGCCATTAGCTTTGCTTTCTATGGAACATTTTCAATTTCAGTATTCAAACAGGTGTTTATGCATTGTGAATGGTGCACTCGTTTAAATTAACAAGGGACTATGTCTGAACATTACAAAATAAAGAGAAAACTGCTGTTGTTCATATTATCCTTTCAGCACTGGTATGTATTGTTCTTTTTTATTTTTAGTAACCATATTATTCTTCTTTTATTCCTGTGGGACACACACACATTTTCATCTAGAATTAACTAATTCTTCCTGTTTTAGAAAAATAATATAATAAAACTGATGGTATGGTGGTGCAGCCCGTAGGGTTTATTTCTCACAGTTCCAGGGTCCCTGCTTTGATCGTGGACTCTGTGTGGAGTTTCACATGTCCTTCTTGTGTCCATGTGGATGAATTGGTGTGAATTAGTGTGTCAGTGTGTGTGTGTGTGGTGCCCTGTGATAGACTGGTACCTTGCGCCCAGTGTTCACAGGATGGGCTCTGGATTCAGTCGCATCCCTGACCAGGATAAAGCACTTACTGGAGATGAATTAATGATATAACAAAACCACTAGGTATGTTTGGTGTTAAATGCATAGTGAAAATGTGATATCAGTTCAAACGTGACTTGTCACAGGCCCTTGAAATAAACTATTGTCTAGTTAGCGTTTTTTCTAGAACATGAGCCAAAATATTCCAAATGCTTGAATGCATAAAATATGTTCTAATAAGATTCCTTCATATTTGAGTGTCCATTTTCATCTGTAGCATATAGCTAGTAGCCATATTTTCCTGTGCTCTCTTTCAGGCTTTATGAATAGTGTTATCTGGCTCATTGCAAATGTCAATCCAGATACTTTAAAAATGTAGGTACAAAAATGTAGCTCATTTTACATGAATTCTGCTTCAGAAAAAATGTAACTGGCTAGATTACAACCTATAGCAACATTTCCCATGAATATTGAGGTATGATGCTACATTTATGACTATTATTATGCAAATTAAAAATAATAATTGGACAAACTTTTTTGTTCTTTTTTTTTTTTAAAGCTTCAGTACTGGTAAGGGTACTGCAGAACTACTTGCTGATTTTCGAAGGCAGAGTTCTCAAACAAAACTTTTCTTATTACTTAGGAAATTCCTAGAATAAGTAATCCTAGGGATTTCCTTTCATTTGCTGCAAAAATATAGGAAATTTGTGAAAGATCAAGTTGGATACAGGTTGATTACTCCATTTAACTGGTGAAAGAAATAAGATGTATGGCATGGAAATGGAAGAAACAACCATACAAATGCTCTCACAAACAGGGCAAGAGCAATTTTGTTAAATTTAATATTAATTATGTTCTAGAAATTCTGCAAGTGCTAACTCTGGTTAGCAATTTGTAGCTTTTCATGCAAGTTAGCTTGTATTCTCACACACTTGCATTGAGAAATGCCACCCTATGAGGGAATGCTAGACTGTAACATAGAGCAAGGAGGAAGTTCAAAAAACTGATTCATAAGTTGCAATTTCACAATATGCACATCAGTGCCCTTTTAACTGCGTAACACCAAATACAGATGATTGTGATTCACAAAGAGTAGTGTGTGTGTGTGTGTGTGTGTGTGTGTGTGTGAGTGAGAGAGAGAGAGCATGTGTGTCCTTCAGCAGGCTGACTATATTAATACCTTCCTGCACAATGAAGAGGAGATTAGTCCTGGCACGGCTCACTTTGCTGAACACAATGCAAGTCTGGCTAGGGTACAAATGAATCAGCTAGTGCACTGCCATTATGCTATTTTGTATTGCAGGCAGCAAAATACATGCAGTTTCGCATGCATTCTCTCTCTTACCAACTCAAATTACCTTCGTCCTCATGCAGACACACACACACACAGACAGCACACAAACAGCAAGCATAAATAAAGGTGTTTTGGACTTTAATCTCCTTGCTGATATGCATAAGAATAGAAAAGCATCAAAGGAAGCCGTGGCCCAGAATTCCAAACTGACAAGAGAGGCGAGAGGCAGCACAAGACAGAGTGGGAGAAATAGATAAAATGTAAAGAGAAAGAAAGAAAGGATGAAAACAATACACATGATAATGCTAAATAAAATCATCTCATCTCAGACATACTTTGCAAGAAAACATTTTATCGCGACTGGGGTGGTGTTTCAAGAGTAAGTGAGGGTGAGAATAAAAGAGAGTGAAACACAAACATCTCAAACTGAAGCTACTCATTCTTACTTGTACTTGTTCTCATTCATACTTATACTCATGATGCAACATGTCTTTTCTAACAACACTGAAAGGAAAGATATGCATTTCTACAGTTTACAAAGATTGCATTTAACTACCAAGAGACTTGAAATATTGTGTGCATTGTAAGTTACATATCTATTTTCCACAAATGCAAGCCAGGAAAAATTATTTCAATCACCTCCCTCAGTGGTCTATGAAATTTTGAACAGTTTGTGGTACAGAAATTGCAGAGTGGCTTCAATGCAGGCACACAGACCCCTTTTCAGTGATGTTCTATACAGACCTGTAATTCTAATAAAAGCGGTAAGAAAAGTTGTAAAGCTATGAGTTTGGAGCCTCTGCACTTATGATGCATCTTTTGCTCTTGTGGACAGTCCCACTTCCCCCTCCAAAAAAAAAAAAAGAAAAAAAAATTGCCTTGCTTCAGTGGATAATCTCACCTGGATGCTTCAAATATGTACTAAAGAACTGCTGCTGTAAATCAACACACTTTGTCCTGTTCTATACCTGTATACTGTAATGATTCTTAATCCCACTATCCAGTGTCACCCAGAAGAGGATGAGTTCCCTTTTGAGTCTGGTTCCTCTCAAGATTTCCTTATCACATCGCGTTTCTTTGCCAATGTCATGACGACATCGAAATCATTCTCATGGCTGGATCGGGAAGCTGTAATATACACTGAGTATATTTCTACAGTATGGTCTGATGGTCACATGGTCACATTTTCAGTGTTGGTTGCTCCAGTGTTAGTGGTTATGAATCTTGAACAAGGCATCCTCATGACTAGCTGGCTAAAAAAGATGTTTACTTTCCTGGTCTTAATTGTTAACGGCAGAATTAATGTGATCTTAAGCCAAAACCACAGCAATTTGAACAAGCAAGAGCAAGTAAACTTATGACTCAAGATGAAATAAAAACTGCAAACCTCAGTGTAAACCTCAAGTTAAACATTATATGACAAAGTCAGAGGCAACAGAATGTAAACACAAAGTCTTAAATAGAAAATAGAATTCATGATATTACGCAAAAAGAAGGCATAACAAACATGAACATGTTGCATTGATTCCACTTCTGTTTGAGTGATTGCTTATTTGTTCATGCTTTATTTGACCTGGGATGTTTCTGTACACTGTCCTTGAGTACCCTGAATTGCTTTTATAAATAAAATGCTATTATCGTTCATTCATTCATTCATCTTCAGTAACAGCTTTACAGAGGACACACCTTGAATGGGATGCCAGTCTATTGAAGGGCATCATGCTTACACACATGTACACACTCATTCATCCCTAGGAGCAATGTAGTGAAGCCAATCCACCTACCAGCATATTTTTGGGACATGGAAGGAAACAAATAAACAAACACACACACACACGGGGAGAATATGCGAAACTCCAGACAGTAATCTGAGCTCATGACTGAACCAGTGAGATGGCAACGCTTGCTATTATTATATGATTATACATTAAAATTGTGAAATAACTACAATCAGGAATTAATATGGGAACATGATTAGGAGAAATGAGATGAAGGGATAACAAACAGGAAAACCAGTAAACACAGCTATGAGTCACATGCATTGCTTGACAAATAGTATCAACATTTTGAGACAATTTGAGATGATTAGGTGTTTGGCCAAGGCAGAACCAGAGCAGGTACTAAGGAAAACGTAATAATTTTATAACTTAATGTGAATTTTACAGCAGCAGACTATAGTGTGTATGATAGCTGGAAATACTCTAGTGAAATGTGCTGTTATTTGTTTGTATTTCTCCACACGCCTGGAGTTTCATGTGACCCACATAGAATAGTTGCAGATTTAGGAATAGAGTATTATAAATAGCATGTCAGTGCATGAATATGAATGGAGTGCTGCTGCAAAGGAGAGGCAAGAGCCAGAGGGAAATCTCACTTATCACTAATCTCACTTGTGTTCATGTGGTGAAGTGTGTATGATGTGTGTGTGTGTGTGTTGAGCCAGAAACTTTAGGTAAGGTAACTAAATGAGAATTACAAAGGAAGCTACATACATGTGTCCTATCTGAGAGTTGGTGAAGAGCTCTTGATTAATTTTACATAACAGCAACTCAGATAGTAATTTAAGCTGCAAATCACAGGTTTATATTAATGCTCTTGCTCTAATTCGTTACTGTTTCTATATAGTATATAGTTTATATAGTATAGTTCTATATACTGTATAGTTTTTGTAACATACATGGTTTTTGACTCGAGAAACTTTTCAGGACAGAGAACTTTGTGGTTTCTCAGTAACGACAAACTGCATTTTTTTTTCTTAATGACTTCAAAAGAGCGAAAAAGAGAGGCTGGTGAAGGAACGATCTACTATAACGTATGTGATAACAGGAACTAACTTGTTTTGTGGAAGTTCTTATGAATGAATAAAGAATTAAATTTTACTATGAACAGATAAAGAGTATGATGTGTCTTTCTTTAATAAATAAAAAAATAATAATAATTGTTGGCAAATTGTTGTAGTATAAGAATAATAAAACACTCCAGAACATGATGTTATTGGAAAATAATTTTTGGGGTGCTAACAGTAACTCTGCTTCACGTTGGGCCTCATCACACCAGCCGGCCATTTATTATTTTCTGACAGCAGCATGTCCATCATGTTTTATGTCTTACTTAACATCTGTGCATATGGCTGAGTAATGATTTAGTCTAAACCACAGCAGGAAGTCCATCTAATCAGACCGAGCCTGTTCATCCTACAGCTGTTGACACATTTACTCACACTCAGCATCAGCCCAAGTGTGTGCATGCGCATACTCATGCTGACTCCGCCTGGCACCCAGAAAGAAATGCTGCATCTGATTAGATATCAGAGAGAACACAGGTCTGAGTGTGGGATGGGAAAACAGGTTTGCTTGAATATCTGTGGCGTCAGGAATGTGTTAGCAAAATGTCTTTCATTTCTGCTTGCTAGCTTCAGCCAGACCTCGCTGTTCTAGTTAAGTGCTTCTGTCACTGTCATGCATTTAAACAGGAAACAGTTCACTGCATTTTTCCACATCTAATGTAAGCCATGGCCTTGTTTGTGTCACAGCAACAGGCTTTCTATGTCCTGAAGAGTTCATCTATCAGGACTACAGAATGTCATACTCTAATAAAAGCTAGTGAGAGCTGATAATAAGCAGCTCACAGCTTTCATTTTGTTTGACACTGAACTTATTACAGCATAGCTAACACAATGCTTGAGATGACAATTTAGATATGCATTTTTCTCATAAGTGGAAACATGTTAATAAAGACTGTGATTTTGAATGTTAAGTGTACCTGAATGTGAATGCAGAGTAAAATCTAAAAATGACCTAAATACAGAAAAGGTTTTTACTGATGGAATTTGAAATAAGGTAAAATAAGTGATGATATAGCATGTGGGTATATGAATTAAATATTCAGAATTAAAACAGATAATATAGGTGAAGGTAAAACAGGTACAATTACAGATACTAACAAGAGGTTGTGGCAGGCAGGGTGTGGTTTAGTGAAGGCTGTGATGGGGGATGGAGTTTGGGGGTCAAAGTTGAGGGCAGTTAGCGAGATGAATAGCGTCAGAGAGCGTGTCGGGCCTTCCAGCACTCTCTCCATCTCTGTTGGGTCTAACCGCAGCCACCTTATGCAGGTATCCAGCATTATCTGCATGAATGTAAACAACTTATCCCCTCCCCTAGTGTCATCTCCCAGGAGCATCAACAATTCTGATGCTGCGAATGTGGCAGGGGAGTACTCAGGTTTGAGGAGACGCTGGATGACGGCTAGATCTGCAGCCAGGTTGGTCACCACCTGAGACAGGCACCTGAGTGCCTGCTGGTTTTCCTGCTGAGCAGAGCTTGATGTTGCCACGACTGCAGCGCGGCTATCAACTGGAGGATTTGCACTAGCGGACTTGGCTCCCAGGTTTCAACACCAGTGTGACAGGTCATGAGGGTGTAAGGAGAACACAGCGGACCCAGGCACACTTTTAGCCTTTCAGCCTTTTATTTTCTGTAACGACCACACTCAAAACCAAAAGACTGAAACTTAAATGTTTGCCATTTCGGGTTTTCGTGCTCCAGTTCCACATCACTAGAACATGCACACACACACACAGAGGAAGGAAAACACATATACCACTGGAACGATTATGCGCAGGTGAAACCACTCGCTAATTGCCCTCACCTTAGTCCCCCAAACTCCTTCCTCTATTACAGCTTTCACTAAGACTACTCCCATAGAGAGGCTGCCCCCATAACCTGACCTAAACACTGCCTTGCTAAGCTCCAAAATACAATACTTATACATTTACACCAGCCACAACATTTTTTTCTCCCCACATGTTACTCTGCAGATATATACAAGTGTGTCTTCAGAAAGCTTATTTTGCTGTAGGAAGCAAGAACTGTCTCCCTTCAGACAGATTCATTAGCCTAGACAGACAAAAAAGAAAGAACATGCCAACCTGGCCATAGAGGCCTGCCTTCTAAATTTCAATTTAATTCGCAGTCTGACAATGACACAACAAGAGAGAGACACACACAGAGAGACAGAAAGAGAGCGAGAGAGCGCAAGGAAGAAAGAGAGAGAACAATCCTATTATCAAGAGGGCAGCCCACAGTTCTCAACAGTGACAAATTAATCATCTCTCTAATGCCTGGTGAGAGCTGACTTCTCCCCTTCTAATTCAAAGGTGGAGTGTATCTTTCATTCTCCCAGCTGCCATTAACAGTCAAGATGGATGTGTTTGCAGCACTTCAGATGTGGGCCAGCCACAACTTAGCAAGGAATGAATGAATGAACAAACAAATAATAATAATAATAATAATAATAATAATAATTTCAGATCTCCAAGTCTGAAACTCGACATAGCACATAATTTCTGAAAATGTCTGCTCCAGATTCAATATTGATTTCTCTTTTTGTTTTGCTATATTTTGCTGCGCTCTTTGAGAATGGAGCTATTGATTAGAATGCAGAGGAGAAACATACCAGTGCCACTGTCATTATGAAATAAGTACGACTCTTAATAGAAAAGGAGCTATAATTTAACAAGAGGGGCTCAATTTAAATTAACAGCATATAACCAACTGCATCTCAGCATTGGGCCACTTTGACAAATAAAATGACTTAGTTACAAGTTTCAAGTTTTTAATTGGTAGGGGTTTTGTAACATGTTATAGACACATGTTCTAGCGCTATGCAACAATATTACATGCTGGTTCAGGAAGAGGTGCCAATACAGGGTTGTGTTTACAAATTTGTCAGAATCATCCTATGTACCAAGCAGACTACATTTTGGAGAAAGCTACTTTTCAGCCTTCGAAATTTGTAGCACTATTGCACAAAAATGCAATACACTGTCACAAACTGGTAAACATTCAGGCAAGTTAACTACTAATAAAAGTTCCATGCCTGATGCAAGTGATTAGATTAGAAGTATTAGATTTTTTTTTTCAACCTTACACATGAATGAAATCTGTTGGAAATAAAGCTTTGTACAACAGCCGCGGTCCAAGCTAGGCATAGAATGTGATGAAAGCTAAAAAAAAATTATGTGATACAATTTTTATTATACTGCATCACTGCTGCATTTTATATTCCTTATCACAGTACACTGTATGTTTTATTGATATTCATAATTACACTACTAATCCCAATGCTTGGAGTTACAATAAATTGCCAAAAATACCAGCATTCCTGCCTCCTTATCAGAGTTCTCTTCCTGTGTTTAACACTCTTTAACACATTTAAAACCAGCAAGCTGGCACAATCAAATTTCACATTTAAAAAACATCATTAATATAAACCCTGCTGATAAAATGCATTATAGTCCGTTTGCCCCAAATGAGTTCGGAAGGAAGTAATCCATCCTGTGCTGCTTGACTCTTGAAGAGTGAGTGGATTTTGGATGAGGGACCTTTACTGGCAGTCCCCCTCCTGGTTTTTGATCCAAGACTGTAAAACCTTCACAATTGAGGGTTAAAGTTTTAAGCTCCTGTAATTTTCAGTAGTACCAGTACCTTTTAGCATGTTGGTCCGTAATGCAGGTTTAATTCACTCTGACAAAATCAGTTAGTGAGGAGGAGAGGTGCGAGTGCAAGTGAAAATGAGGAAAATGAAGATGCATTGTACGTCCATGGCATGAAAATAGCCCTAATATATGCTCTAATAGCCCTAATATATGCTCCTGTGATTTACTATTTCTATCCTGAATATAAACAGTTTGATGTACTAAAAACTTAGTGAAACAGTTGGATTTACTTCACAAACACGAACCTGGTGAATTACCAAAGTCGTAAAGCACAATGCAAAAAAATAATTAAATTAAACAATAAACATAGCTACTTATCAGGGGAATGAATATTTGGACATTACCCAAGTAAACAGATGTTCTTAATCACTTTTCATAATGGGCAGATTTGCCTGTTAACAGTTCTGAGGTTTAGAGCCAATTCTGCATCCTACCATGCAAATCCAAAGGACGCAAATTCTTAAGAATTCTTAGGCATTAGAATTCCCACAGCTTTGCCTCAGACTGTTACAATGTGTTGACACTAGAGACTCCTTCTCCTCACAGGAAACCTATACACCATATCTATTATCTATATCTGTGTAACTATTACGCACATATGTTTAATCACTTTACAATCTCCTCCAAAAGTGTTGGAACGGCAAAGCAAACTCTTATTTTTGCTATACACTGAAAACATTTGGGTTTGAGATCAAAAGATGAATATGAGACAAAAGATCAGAATTTCATTTTTTGATATTTACATCTAGATGTGTTAACCAACTTAAAAAATATGGCACCTTTTGTTTGAACCAACCCACTTTTTTCAAGTGATCAAAAATATTGGAACATTGGACTGACAGGTGTTTCTTGTTGCTCAGGTGTGCCCTGTTAGATTGATTGCTTAAACAATTAATAGCTCGGAATATCCGCTCTGGGTTTGAGCACTGGGTTTCACTTGTGAAGACTGTATTTGTTGTTAAAAAGGATAAACCAACATGAAGGCCAGAGAGCTGACTATGGGAGAAAAGCAAGCCATTCTGAAGCGCAGAAAAGAGGGGAAATCGATCAGAGCCGCTGTACAAACATTGGACATAGCCAATACAACAATTTGTCCTGAAAAATTAAGAAACCACTGGTGTACTAACAACCAGACATCAAACAAGTCAGCCATGGAAAACTACAGCAGTTGATGACAGAAACATTGTGAGAGGTATGAAGAAAAACCCAACAAACAACAGTGACATCAACAACCTCCACAAGGCAGGGGTGTTGCATTCAGATGAGCAACACTAACCAAATAGACAGAGATGAACAGTGGACATTCATTACTGTTAACCAGAGAGTGAGTGTGTCTTGAGAGTATGTTGTATTCCATCAAGCCTCTTTCTATCAGTCACTGGCCATATAGTCACTCTGTTTTGATACAGCAATTAAATAATAATGCTAGCGACATATTCGGTCCTCCAAAATACATATAGCACAAACTCTTGTATTTTTTCCCCAAGAGGAGTCAGATTGAGTGCTAGCTATCTCAAGGCTTTTTTTGCTTCAGTGCTTTTTTGGGAACAAGCAACAACACTGTGACGGTAAAGATGACGGTGCCACTGACGTTCATATCTGTGCTTCCTCTCATAAAACAATAAAAGACCTCCAATTAATGCCATATAAACACACAGGAATCATCCAGAGTGACTGTGTATCATAATTTAAACCATAATGGTTGTTTACATCATATATATATATATATATATATATATATATATATATATATATATATATATATATATATATACACACATACACACACACACACACTTAGCGTGTGAATGTGCTGTAATACCTAGTGTTATCAAGTTTTGGCCCAGCACTGGGGTGGACACTCAGGCTGAGGAAGGTACAGGGCCATTAATGGACTGATTGATGAGGGGTTTATGACCTCTGGACTACAGCTCTATTGAATGCCATCTGCTAATCGCTCTGTTTCAGGTAGTCACTGATCACGCACAATGGCTTTAACAGCTAGTACAATGGTGATGCTCCACAGAGCATGTGAACCATGTGAGCATCCATCAGTGTTCCAAATCTGATGCTTTGTAGACTATATAAAAGGCATTAGATATAAATGGAGCTTTGGCAAAGTGGAAAAAGTTTGAAAAGCAATTTGCCCTTTTGCACTAAACATTATGAACTTTATAAAATGATATTGCAATTTTAATTGTAAAAATGTACTTAATACATACGTTTGGTTTAAGTCAAAATGCCCCCATTTTACACATCAGTGATCTTAAAATGATCTTTTGTGAAAATATATTAAATAACAGTGAATTTATGTAATATTTCCCATTATGAGATTATTATAAGAGATACAAGATTATTAAGCCTATTTCTAGGCATTTGACTCATTTCAAGTTTGAAATTGTTTTATTCTATTGGCAGATAAGATTTAGAAATAAACTAGAAAATAAACGCTTGAAATAAGTAAAATTATCAGCCAACAGAACATGACGAGTAATTCTATGTTTTATATTAATGTCCTTTTTTAATTTTTTACTGAAACAATTTTTTTTTCAACCAACAATGTGCCAGGTTCAGTTTGCCAAGGAACCTTTTTTTTTTTCTTTACTACAGAGAAGGTGACATAATTTTGACCTGTGAGTAACAAGTAATAAAGGTTTGAAAAATGACTGGCATTTGGGAAGAAAAAGGTGATTTCAGCCAACAGCATTCTCTCTATATCACACTTTCCTTCCCACATGCACATACATATTTTTACAGAATTACCAAGCTTTTAAGGGATTTCCCTAAATAATGCTAAAAATACAGATTGCTATATCATCATAAAATCTAAATAAATGGCCTAGGTCAATGGGACAGTAAACAGTGTTCAGTGAAAAGCAAATCACTTCCCCCCCTATAACTCATTCCAATATAAATTAAGTTTCTGTTACTCACACTACCTTCTTTATTTAGCTAGTCATATGTAAGCCTTTACAGTATTAAACTGTAGCTATTTGATTTCCTGCACATCTATGGAGTTAGGTACATGTGGATCTGATCCATTTGCCTCTTAGCACAGAGTGTATCAGATCTACCTTTGCTTCAGACAGCTCAAATGAAATTAATGAGACTGTCTGCTATATCAGCAGAAAGCAGTCTAAAATACACAATACATTACGCTGCAGATCTAAAGAAAGGCGACTGAGGGAGGAAGCACACCGAATATTTTGATGGTCACTGTAAATACTGAATTAAAATGGATCCCATGCTGGAAACTAAGCAAGAATCATAAATATATCATTACAAAATTTAAAGTGCAATACGGTGGCATCCTGCTTGGGGTGTTACATAACTCAGTATGTGAATGTGGGTCTATGGGTCAAAGCAAAATAAGCTAAAAACAGAATTTTCTTCCTTATCTCATATTAATATTTAACTGATATTACACTGACAGACTTTGCAGTATCACTGGGATGTTGGATGAAACTCAGAATGTGACAGTGATCACTGCTCCCCAAACATGCTTCATAAATATGGTTAATAGCTTCTGAAGTCTATAAAAGAAAAATTCTACAAAAACTACATTTATACAATTTTCCTCTTAGCCCTGATCAGCCAAGGCATGTTTGGCATTCTCTGGTTTGTGTCTTTGTTTTTGGACTGGGACCTACAAGATAAATGGTGCTAACAACCAAGTTAAGCGGGATACAGGCTGTTAGCTGCTCGGAGTTGGCGACTGAAGTTCAAATGTTGCATCAATATTTAAGTGGGTAAAGTAACTTGTATTCATAGATAGGTTATGCAGCTGCTTATGTTGACTTTCTGGGCAGCCCATTCAGATTATTAAAATCACCCCTGTGTAGTTTCCTGGTTGCCAGATTTTTCTTGGGTAGAAGCGTCATGGTCTGAGGTAGTTGGCACAATGCTGAGGTGTACTTGTTAGCGACATTAGTCTCATAGCTCCAGTGGAAATATAAAGAAGTAAATTCCAGCCACAAAACAAGCCTTAGCTGATTGACTACATTTGTAATAAATGTCATTTTCTGCCATTTCTAGTATACCCCAGATTAAAGGGTAAATCATTACAGTTTTCATGTGCGATTCAGGAGAATGCAGCTGATGTGGGATTTATGAGCTTCTCAGACAAGCTCTTCATGGGTCATTGATTTTCACTGACATTGATGAAAGGTAATAGAAATCATCTCTTAGACACAGCAATGGGGTGTAGCGTTTTACTGATGTCATCAAGACTCAATCCCTTTAAGAGGCTCAAATATGCAATACAGAGTGCAGACATTCAGTACACAAGTGTAGATCATTTTAGATTACTCAGTTGGAATAGACAAAAAGCTATTTAAATGCATAAATATTCAATACAGTGTTGCTGTTGTCTCTTAATGAGTGTCACATGATATTTACTTATTTACTATGGTCCTCTATGCATTATGCATTATTACACCTACTGATCTCAGGCAGAGAGAATACACTGTTTTTGGATTTATTTAAGTGGATTGATGGGATGCTTTAGGAAATAAAATGTGAAAAAGTTACTGTTCATAAATATATTATGTAATATTTCTCATTATGAGAATATTATAAAATGGAAAATTCAAATTGGCAAATAATTTTTGTGTAATTCAAGCATTTATTTCTAGATTATCTCTAAAATTATCTGCCAATAGAATGAGACAATTTTCAAGCTCAATATTATAATTAATATATAAAGTATCTTTGCAAAATTGGGAGCAGCACACAAAAATCATCAGAAAAATAATACATGCCTCCAGTATATTTTTGTATTTGTATGGTTGCCCTAAAGAGACGCCAAGTCCTATAAACCTTGGCCCTAATTTTTCTAATTGTTTCCCACAAGTAGTGTTATTTTATTTTGCTCCAATTCATGGACAGATATGCCGTGGGAGGAAGTATTAAGTCTCTGGTCCCAGTGCAACACTCAGGACATTGGGTCTCTTTATCAGTTCTTTAGTAAAGTTGTGTGTAAATGTTTGCGTAAGCCAAATCAAACTAAACCTTTCCGCCAGATTTACAAAGGTTTTGGGAACACTGATTTTATTTGTACTTGCGTGCGTATGTTGAGCACCCATAAAGTGCAAAGTGCGTTCCCTTCACAGCTCATTTGGATGTAGTGACGCCCACAAACTCCATAAAAAGTGCACAGACAGCTGGGAGCACGAAATAAATGATGAGGGTAAAGGCCGAAAGGCAGAAGTGGAAGTTATGTTGACTCACAATTTTATATATATGATATTAATATTAATAAGTGAGCGCTAAATCTTCTGTCAGCTGAGGCATTTATTCACAGTTATAGCTATGTGCAGACAGACCAGCCCATCCTCTGTTTTTATGGTGCCATTTCTTTTGTCATAATTGAATGATAGTTAGCTAGTCTTCTTACGCATAAAAGTAGACACACTCAGGAGCATGAGTAGGATACGAACATCTTTCTAAATTTACAGGATTTTCATGAATACCGATTTCCTGGTGTAAATGCTTGTACAAATGATTTATGAATAAATCCATTCGTAACCAGCATGATAAATGAGGCCCGTTATTTCTTGCGTAGTACAAATGCCACACCACTCAGAAGTCATTAGAAAACAAGATTACAATTTAATTGTGCAAATCTAAACATGCTTATTATGTGGCTTGCATTAGATTGTAAACACCGTAAGTATTAACAAGTAAAGTATATAAATAAGTAAATACAACATCTGGATTATCATGAACGGTTACGTGTGTGTTCACATTCTGAGAATATAAAGTCTCTCAAATCTCCCAGCCACATTTCTCCCTGATGTCATAAATAACCTTTATCTCCATGCACATTCGCCTGCCCACTGAAAACAAATACATTAAAGCATTAGGTATGAGATTGATTTATTTCTGCCTGTAAATGGCATTAGGAAAGCAACAATGCACAATCGATCTGGAAAGGTGTGTTGCAAATGCTCAGCCTCATCAGCTTTATGACAAGTGTGCACGTTATTCGAATGGTAAGGAGATGATTTATGCTGATGGGTCACCTCTTGCTTTGTAACTCAGCAGGGTCATTTGGATCAGTGTAATTGGAAGGAAAGAGTGATTTACTATTTTTTTGCACTCATTTGTATAACAAATTGGAACCAGAGAATCTCAGATGTATTTGCTGGGTCAATTTTTTTAGGCTAGGCCAAGATTCATGGTACAAATTATTATTGGGGTCAACGCTGGTAGATGTGTTCATCATGTGTTCAATTCCTACCCACTAGCTAACTCACACTAGAACTACCAACCAGGGAGGGTAGGGCAAACACATGCTTCTTCTGAGACATGCAAAGCCAACCTCTGCATCTTTTCGAACTGCTAGTCATTTTGCATCACTGGACTGACAGGGTAGGGAGAGTAATATCATCCCTCCCACCGTGAAAGCACAGCCTATTTTTGCTCTCTCTCAGGCTCCCAGTCAAGGATGGGTGTGGCAACTGCTTTTCTGTTGTATCATTTGGGTGCACAAAACGTAGAATGGCAATGGTGCTTCCTCTTCCAAAACTCCATATACTCCATATTTATGGAACCCAACCTCTGGATCCTCTTGATCTGTTCAGAGGATCCAAGAGGTGGTATGAGTAATGCAATTGCTGTTCAATCCTGCTGCTCATTACTGGACAAACCAGGAAACTCTATGTCATTAACAACTACACAGCATGAACTGCAGACTCCTGCCTTTCTGTCTGCTACAAGATTTCATCCATGGCAGTTTCACAATCTGACACATTTCCCTTGTTTCTTCTTTCTTCCCCTAGTTTCCTTTATTCTTGAAGGAAGTCAATATTTACAGCTTCTTCATTTTTCCTTCACAGTGATGTAAAGGGCCTTACTTTGTTACTTAACTTCATTTTATTCATGTTCACATACCAGAAATGCAAAAATAACTACATTAAAAATAGCTCCAGCAGTACTCCATCTTGGACTGGTGGAATATTGTGAGAAAACAGTACTGACAGCCTTGATCCAAGTTTTGCATAGCTTTCAATTTTTTTCCAAATTTCTTGACATATGTTATTTCTTCCAAAAAAACTCTGGTACATCAATCAAGTCCAGATGTGAACTTTTACAAGAGGTCCAAAAATTACAGATTGTGCTTTAAAGATGGTCTAAAATGTGAGCGTCTGGGGAAAAACACTGAGGAAAAACACAGCGATATGGGGGCAAAAAAGGGGGAAAACACCAAGAATTAAAAAAAAAAAAAAAAAAACTGCGAATCTGAGCACCTACTTCAGTTTTACTGAATCCCAGAAAGGATCAATATGAAGTAGAGATCATGTTACTCATCACTGTTACTTGGCCATATGTTTACTAGATCATATGGGACAAAATCTGCTATCTGTTGTGGTGATCAATGAGTTATGTTCTTCATGTTCCATAATTTCAGCAATGGTCATAAAAAGGCTGGGTAGTGTGGTGTGTGTGTGTGTGTGTGTGTGTGTGTGTGTGTTTGTGTGAGATGCACATCTATGTCTGAGTAGTTATTGTCCCTTGACAATTCTGTCAGTAGAGGAGGATACAGCGGAATCTTTTGTCTGGCCTTACAGATGCCCTAGAAAAATACATAATTAGCCTCTGAAACAAGTATGAGTAAATCCCTTGTTCACCAAATAGGTCTAAAAGCAAAACTAGTATTATAAAATGTCCAAAAAATGCTAACACACTGAGAAAAAAGGCAATAAAAGTTAATGGCACCCAAAAGGATAATTTAGTGTCAGCATGGCCAGCTGAACATGTCACTGATGATGACAGTGTGTACTGATTAATAAAGGCATACAGGAGACGAGCAGTGTCATAAGTTCCCAGCTGTAACCTTTCCATTGTTAAACTCTCATACAGCAGTGAGATTGGTGCTTAATGCCTCAGTGATTGATTGGGGGATTCACACACCCGAAAAGAACAAAAGTGTAGTATGATACATTTCAGAGAGAGGGATGGTGTGTGCGTGTGTGTGTGTGTGTGTGTGTGTGAGAGAGAGAGAGAGAGAGCGAAAAAGGGGCGTAGTATATCTCACTAAATATGGTGCTGTTTCAGACATATAGCAAGTACGGTCCCCTCCGAAAGTACTGGAACTCCAAGGCCCATTCTTTTGTTTTTGCTATGCACTAAGGCATTTGGGTAAATTATTGTTGGGGTCAATGCTGGGGTCAAAACAGGACTACAGTTACTATCAGAATAGTAAAAATTATGGTTTATATCTGCACAGTATATTGGTATACCAGTTTTATTTGAAATAAGAGCATTTGACATTCGTGTTCAAGCAGAAAAAATTAGAATTGCAATTCTGATTAGAATCTCATACTCCAGGTCTTCACTGCTGCATTTCTATATTGAGGATTGAAACATTTCACCTTTACCACAGAACATTGTACTGGTAAAACTTAAAGTATGCATGCCTTTCATCATTTTCTTTTGAAACTTGTATATTACTAAGTGGAGAAGTATTTTGTACGCACTGTGGAGCTCACTATGATTTGGTACTGTTGAGCATGAGTTCTAATATTATTCTAGAGCTTCTCATAGTATGAACTATCTCTGTAGTGATTAAAAAGTATCTAGTGGTCTTGCCAATTCCTACCTGCTAGCTAACTCAATAGGCTTACAGTTAAGGTGTTCTTTTTCAAAGTTGATTAACAAACTCACTGCAAGATAACTAAAATAAGAAAAAGTGTAGTACATGAAGTTGTACAAACTATGGTTGCAGAGGAATTCAATGCCACTCAATTACACAAGAGACTTATACTTAAGGTGCTCCTTTTCAAATTTGAATAACGGACTCACCACACAATGACTAAATTGCAAAGAAAAAGTGCGGTACATAATGGTGTTTTATTTTGAAGAACTGTGATCATTGGTGAATCAGAAGAAAGTACAAAAGGGTAAAATATGAATCAGCATAGCTGCCTTCAGAATTCATAGTCCAGAGTCCTGTTACCTTGAGCAAACTTGAGCAAATGCATTACTTGAGCAAACTTGAGCAAAAAAAATAAAAAGACAGAAGTAAAAACCATAAAATACAAATTGGCATGGCTGCCTCCTAAATATATAATCCAGAGTCCTGTTATGCTGAGGAAATTGCTGACACGGCAATATACTTGCCCAAAAATGGCAGTCATAGGTCCCTGTGTCTTTCATGTCAGCATCGTTGGTTCAGTGGTGGAATTTTCACCTGCCACAAAGGGTGCCGGGACGTCTCCGAGTGCGGTCTTCAGGTAAGTATGTTGTTGTGTCAGCAATTTGGTTTCAACTTTGAAAAAGAGCACCTTAAGTGTAACCCTTGTGGTATCACTTGTGATTGTCTTTTAGGTGAAGGCACTTGGCTAACGGTCAATTTTAAATACCGAAATGTGTATTGGCTTGAAATCTGAACTGGTCTTTGTGGGAAGTGGGCAGAGATTGTTATACCACAGATGCAATATACTTTAGGCCACTGATGCTCTTGTGGCACTCTTCCATGCTTTTGCACCGCCAGGAAATTTGAAGTCGCCATTTAACTCCCGTCCGAGTAGAAGAGAGAATGCACGCTGCTGGACTATGCATTCTCAGCTCATCGACCAAAGGTAAGTTACTTTATATTACTTACAGGGCTGATGGTTATGCTTCCTTCATAATGGGGGCAACCTGTGTCCCAGGGACACAGATGTACAAACTGCAGCAATACCTGCGGAATCGGCAGCAGTCAGCCCGTCCGCCCGTGCTTGCCTCAAGTGCCACATCTGAGCCTACTGGGCAGCAGATCTAGTACAGCGCGTGCACTGTCTTATGTGGTGGTCAATAGAAGCAGTGGTGTTTGTTGCCTTGCCTCTCCCTTTCCTCCATGCCAAGCTTGGGGCACCGGAGTAGCGTGGGTTCAGTAGGGAGGTCTAATCATTGGGAGCCTCCTGTCTGCCCGACTGTACAGCAGATGATCAAAGTGAATCACAGGCTCAATCAGGGAGTCGAGAGTCAGAGGTTCATCGTGGCATGCCATCTCAGTGTTCAAACCTTAGCGGAAGGCAGCTGTCAGGGCTGTATCATTCCATTCTCTACATGCCGCAATGGCGTGGAACTCGAGTGCATACGCTGCAACACAATGGATTACACAACAACCTTGGATTGTGCTAAAAAGCAGCTCTCCAACCTCATTTCGCTCAGGCAAATGATCTAAGACATGGCGGAACAGATTAGTGAATTGTTCATAGAAGGTTTTAGGCTCACGTCTTTTCGCTCATACCGCCATGGCCCACTTCAGCGCCTTATCATTGAGACGATTTATGAAGCGTGCGATCTTTTCTGATTCAGACATCCCCTCATGACTCGTGAAATAAAGGGAGCACTAAAGGAGCAACCTTGTGCACAGGGAGGAATCACCGGCGAATTTCTCCGGAGCCGGCATCGGTGGACTGACAGCATGGGCAGGGGCGGGAGAACGAAGTGCTTTGGCAGATGCGAGGGTATTTTCAGAGCCATTCTCCTCTGCCCTTCGTTCTTCCATGTGTAGCCCATGGCCTCTGCAACAGGCAGCTCAAAGTAAAAACAATTATTTGATAATCATAGAGTGATGACCATAGTCAATATCTGCAGCTATAATTAGAAAATCTTTATTCTTTTGTCTTTTTATTTCAATCACAATCAGGCACATCAGCCCTTCCTAGATGCCTTACTCCACAACCTCCTGGCTACGATCATGATGTCTGTCAGTAGAAGTGTTCCCATCAGCAGAGGATCCCATCCTCCAAATATTTCCAACTTCATCCATTTTTTTGTACTGATCCCAGCAGCATGCTCCATCCAACCACGAGACTGCACATAGCACTGTATGTCAAGCACTTGACCAAACTGTGGAACACCAGTTCTTCATTAAATACACGTCCAGAGAAACTTCTAGAAAGACAGCAACTCTGGCACTCATTGACAGAGGGGAGTGAAACTACTAGCGTGCCAGTGGTAACAGTGTACCCTGCAGTTTTTAACCCACCAGCACCTGCTCTGACCACACCCCTGACTCATGGGACCATTGAGAGGATTGTTGAGGGCATCATGGAGAAGCAACAACAGCAGCAGCAACAGCCAGAGCAGAAGAAAAAGCAGACAAAGACTTGTCTTGCCTGTGGACAGCAAAGTCTCACTATGAGAGCGATGGCTCCTCTGTCCACTTTTTTTTTTTTATCAGCAAGGTCCTGTCAGGTACTTCTTCTGATTGTTTATTGTCCTGCTAAAGTCTTTTCGATTTGCAAACATGAAGAGATGGGAAAAGAGATGACCTGGAAAGAGTTTGTGAAGTCTGCTTTTTATGAGATAGAGAGACAGACATGGGTGGCAGAAAAAAGAAAATGAAGATAAATGTTCCCTTGTAAATATCTTTAGTTAAATATTCACCACAAGCAAATGTAGATATATTTTGACTTTATTTTACAGTGTAATTTTAAGTTTGTATTAATATGTATATATGAGCAGACTTATGCGTGTGTATGTGTTTCTTCACTATTATTGCTTTTGGTTTTCACTGCTCTTTTAAAGTGTTTAAAATGCAAATAATAAACAAATGATGAACACTAATTGCTTTGGTGTAGTGTGTCTCTGTTTACAGGATTCATTATTTACTCTATTATATTGCCAACATTTAACTGGTAAGTTAACTCAAGACTCTCATCCCTCAATAAACCATATGCATTCAACACTGGAATTCATTATGTTAGAGTAAAACCTTATTTAAACTTCTCATTTACATTGCACATATAACTTAATAGATTACTAATATTATTACTTTTTATTTTTACTAATGTTTTATTTTGCTTCGTCACATTTTGTAAAATTAATAATTAATAATAGTATAAAACTGTTAAATGATATTTAATGAATAAATATTTGAACTGTATATGCATGTCAACATTAATCAATTAATAACAATACATTGGCCATCAAACACAGAAAACATTTTAATTCACACTGCAATACTAATGCATTGTTATTATTTGAGAATTGTGTGTTACATGTCTGTCTTTGTGCTTATAATGCACAAAGTTGTAGCAAAAATGTTTCAGAGTTGCACTGAGTGGGATTCGAACCATGGTCCAGACAAACATTTAAAAAAGTGAAAAAAAAAAAGATTGATATAATTTCTAAATCTTTTAAACTAGCAGTTAGCAAACCCCTGATTAAAAAAACCTGACCTCAACCCCTGTCAATTGTCCAACTATAGGCCAATATCAAACCTCCCCTTTATCTCCAAGATCCTAGAAAATGTTGTAGCACAGCAGTTATGCTCATACCTACATAGGAATAACATTCATGAAATGTATCAGTCAGGATTTAGGCCTCATCATAGCACAGAGACAGCACTGGTTAAAGTGGTAAATGACCTACTACTGGCCTCTGATCAGGGTTGTGTCTCCTTGCTTGTGTTGCTTGACCTTAGCGCAGCTTTTGATACCATTGATCATGCTATTCTCCTTGATAGACTAGAAAATGTTGTAGGCATTAAGGGAACGGCCCTCTCCTGGCTCAGGTCTTATTTCACTGATCATTATCAGTTTGTAGATGGTGACTTCTCTACACATACTAAGAAAAAGGTTGGTGTTCCGCAAGGCTCTGTTTTAAGCCCACTGCTCTTTTCTTTATATATGCTACCTCTGGGCAAAATTATTCATAAACATGGTATTAGCTTCCACTGTTATGCTGATGACACACAGTTGTATGTTTCAGCAAGGCCAGATGACAGACACCAGCTTAATAAAGTTGAGGAATGTGTAAAGGACATTAGAAACTGGATGCTTATTAACTTTCTCTTACTTAATTCTGACAAGACAGAAGTACTTGTACTAGGACCACATGCAGCTAGAAGAAGGCTTTCTGATTACATAGTAACTCTGGATGGCCTTTCTGTTTCATCATGTGCAGCAGTAAAAGACCTTGGTGTGATTATTGACTCCAGTCTTTCATTTGAAGCTCAGGTACATAATATTACTAGGATAGCTTTCTTTCATTTCAGAAATATTGCTAAGATAAGAAATATAATGCACACAATGCAGAAAAATTAATTCATGCCTTTGTTACCTCTAGGTTGGATTATTGTAATGCCTTGCTCTCTGGATGTTCCAGTAGATGCATAAACAAGCTCCAGTTAGTCCAGAATGCAGTAGCAAGAGTCCTTACTGGAACCAGATGATATGACCACATCACCCCTATCATATCCACAATGCACTGGCTCCCAATCAAATTTCGTACTGATTATAAAATACTACTATTGACCTATAAAGCACTGAATGGTCTCGCGCCGCAGTACCTGAGCGAACTTTTGCTCTTTTATGATCAGCTACGCCTACTTCGATCAAAAGGTGCAGGCTATTTGTTGGTACCTCGAATAGCAAAGGCTACAGCAGGGGGTAGAGCTTCCTCTTACAAAGTCTCATAGTTATGAAACAGCCTTCCAGTTAGTGTTCGGGACCCAGACACAGTCTTTGTGTTTAAGTCAAGGCTGAAAACATATTTGTTTAGTCAAGCCTTCTGTGAATAGTTTTCTTCTTAGGTAAAGGAGCAGGTCTGGAGGGTTCACAGGCATAGAGTGTTGTGGTGAACTGAGATGTTTGGATGCTGTTGCCCCCCCACTCTCACACGTTCACTCAGGTTTGTCGACGGTGGAGTGGCTGGCCGCTTTATGTCCCAGGGTGCCCTCATGTCTGTGTTACCTTCTGGCTCTCCCTTTTAGTTATGCTGTCACAGCTAGTCTTGCCGTAATCCCTGCTTGCACTCTGCACACAAAGTACATTGTCCTTAACCATTATGGGACAAAAGCTTACCTAACAATCTCTCCCTCTCCCTCCCTCTCTCTGTCTCTCTCTCTCTGTCAAGCTACACATGCTACTCCTGAGATACCAGTGATACTAATCCCTTCTGCTCTCCGGACTGGCCTGATCCATTCTGATGCCCTACTTATGGTCGGAGCTCTCATCAGTTGGAGATCACTCGCTGCTGCTGGGGGTGGCCCCACATGGACAGCCTGAAGATCATTGGGATTGCTGGTGTTGGCGCCACTTGGGGGTCGTGGAGATGGCTTGGGGATCTCACATAGGGGAGTTGTACTGTGATGGCTTGGGACTGTGATTGCTGTGGTGGCGTTGGGGCTGTAGTTGCCACGAGCAGTTTTGTACTCAGGTCTACATCAGTGGACAGTGGATAAGTTCAACAAACCGGACTTCATGTGAAAACTGTGATGAGTTTACTGGTTGCACAATCGCACTATTTGTCCATGTAGTACACAGTTATAGAAGGAATTTATTTATAATTGCAGTTATAATATCTGTAAGCACCCAGATGAGAATGGGCTCCCTTCTGAGTCTGGTTCCTCTCAAGGTTTCTTCCTCACATCATCTCAGAGAGTATTTCCTTTCCACCCTCACCTCTGGCTTGCTTATTAGGGATAAATTCACATATTTACCATTTATTTTGGTTTAAATTAATTTGAATGTGTTTATTTCTGTAAAGCTGCTTTGTGACAATGCTACTCAATTTTACAAGAGTGAATGCTGAATGCTGCGGCTGAAGAGAAGAGAGCAATGGAAAAATCAATCTGGCAACAACGAGGCAGGGCAGAGCTGACAGTGACACGGCTGGGGTGGTGGATAGAGCAGTTCCAGGATAGTGGTTCTGCTTTGGGATTACATTTACAAAACACCAGTGAGGAAGGGTGCCCATTTAAAAACCCAAAGAAGCCACAATGGTCTGATGTGTTTGTGTGGCGTTAGGTGTAACATAAGAAATCGATATGGATGTGTGAAGAAAACATGAAACACAGGAGAAATAACTTGCTTGTGTTCATTTATGCTAGCTGTTCAGTGTGAGAGTTTCTTCATAGAGGAGAAGTTATTATTAAAGACACCAGTCTGAGAAAATAACAGAGTGAATATGATTAAACAGATTTTTTTGGCGTGTTTTTCAATAATTTTTGTTGCAAGCTACAAAAGTCTTGGGGCATGAGCTTGTCTAAAGAAGACGAAAAGTTCTGGATGTGATGAGGGAAAATTTTACTGTTTACACTTTATTTTTTAGCATTTTATTCTTTACACTTCAGATGTATTTTGAACAGTATTACTCTGAATTAAACTATATTAATCTGAATTTGATTAAACTCGCAGAACAAATATCACAACGTTGCATCAAACCATTTCCGTCTACGTAACCAACACACCATTCCACTAAGCAAGCAGCGTTCACCAGATGCATAGCCACGAAGATACGCACAACACGCAGTTACCTTGAGGGATGACTGCGCAGTAGCACGTCTCCGTGTGCCACGTTTACCCATGACCCCCCTCTGTGCGCCAACTGGCTGTGATGACCCCGTCATATTTTAGATAAAGCCTGACATACTTTTTTATTAATTCATAGTTATGTTTAATGTTGTGGAACATCAGCAAAACAAGTTAGTTGCTGTTATTTGTCTCAACACTTTACCGAGAAATTGAAAAGTGGACTGAAAAGAACTCATGGTGAAGACCCACTGTGGAAAACTTAAAGCTACAGCTTTACCTCTGACTGTTACAAAGCCAGGACAATGTGGAGTGTTTCCAAAAAACGCTAAATAAATGTCTCCTCACAGAAACCTTTTTAAAATCTGCTTATGTACAGCATCTTCCATACAAGTCCTTGTGGAAGATGTCATTAGAACAAGCACATATTAGAACAAGCACACTAATGTAAACTTTGCAGCCGGAAGTACTATCAGAGCTGCTGTTATAGAAGCACCTTCTGACCAATCAGAATTAAGCATTCAAAAGCCCTGTGGTATAGTAATGCCATAACTATTTCAGATTTTCGTATCACGGATACCATCGTTAACACATCATATCAAATATTTATTCCTGGGTTTGTCTGATCATGGAAGCCTCTCACATTTGTTTATTGCCACTTCTAAACCACTAACCACTTCTGGAATTTTACAGCCATCTTGAGGCAGTGCTAGCTCCATTCTGATTTATCATGAAGAATGTAAACACAAGGACACATCTCAGGGAGATGACAGTCAGACAAGGGCTGAGACAGTGACCATCCATTTTCACACTGTGCACTTGTGTGTGCAGTGCTGTAATTAGTCTGATAATGTTACACTCCTTTTACAGAGCTAAAATGAGACAAACATCAATGTGCAGAGCTACAATAATCTCTGCGAGAGTCGGACTTTGATTGAGTTCCAGGAACACAGTGCAAGATCGATCCCTAGGCAAAAGGGGCATCCATTCATATTTCATTTTACAGAAAGTATAGAAGTCACTACCCATGAGAGCAGCAAGACTTTTGAAAGACAGCTTTGCTAAATTTTCATGAAATATTAACACTTCTGGAGAAAAAAAAAAAAAACATTCCTTGATGATTCTTTAAAGGGTCTTTAAAGAACCTTTTCTATCCTCTGTCATAGGGTTCTGCATAGAAACTTTTTGAGTTTCCTGAAAGGGACAAAGAGAAGAAATGCTAGATGTTAGGGTTCTAGAGTGATCCTTTTACGTTGTAGATTTTGAGTGTAGATTTTGTCCAAAGGCAATGTTTCATATGGATTTTTGATGTAGAAAAGATGACTTGTCTATTAGATGTCAGTCCTAGGGGAAAGCAGAAATGGGACAGACTAAACATAAATATCTTTGTATGGACAAATTTAAAGGTAGGGTTAGTGATTTAATCTATTCAGATTAAATACTCCTATTTCTAGGGTGCTC
Source organism: Pangasianodon gigas (assembly GCA_022758105.1). Classification (NCBI taxonomy): domain Eukaryota; kingdom Metazoa; phylum Chordata; class Actinopteri; order Siluriformes; family Pangasiidae; genus Pangasianodon; species Pangasianodon gigas. Next base: position 31,229,527 of record CM040456.1, on the reverse strand, counting down.
CAGGTTCTGCATTTGCGAAAATGACAAATAATGTGCCAACATTCAAACAAATAGAAGCAAATATCAGACAGTAGCTGGCTCTATTTACTCCCTTCCCCTTATACCTAGTGTTTTAGGCAGTGTATCTGTTTTGTCAAAAACATGGTCTGTTTGTTTATTTCGAGTTAAACATTCCTGAGTATGCATTCAAGTCAAACCGGGATGTCTTCAGACAGTCTGTGGTGACTGAGAGAATGCATACTGCAATTTCAGTGTAAAAATCAAAGCTACTATTTGATGAATTATCCCATTTGTGATTTTTTTATTGTTGCACATTTATTCTTTCATAATGGTGCCATTGTTGTGCTCTCTCTCATTGTGTACTATTGAATCATTTTTCACCATAACTGAAAAAGATGCACAATCATTGTATAGACTGAACCAGCAGAATAATGCCCCTGGTGAGTTCTTACATAAGCCTCTGCTAAGCGTCTCATTCCTCTCGATTGTCATGTAACTGCTGTGTAATTGGGCAAAAACCTTTAGTCCTGGCCAGCCATTATTGAGTCTACAGAGAGAAAGGGAAAGAACAAAAGCAAAGGAGGGAGGAAAGATGTGAGAGATGGACCAGACATGACTTATACACCAGACACAAGAACTAGCTCTTTCATCTTTTTTTCTGCCCGTTCCCCAGACAGAGTTTAGTGGGATGAAAGAGGTGTGAGGCGGTGGTCCACGCTGCAGAGGAGGAGAAAGTGGGACAATTTGGAGTTCATCTCTTACATCGCATCATATTAGCCCTTCGCTTTCACTGACATCTCGCATCCATTCATATTTTACAGCCACCCTCGTCAGCCAGCTAGTATGTGAGTGTTTACTGCTGCAATGTAGTGGATCTTTTCTATGTTTCACTGCTAAAACTGCTAAAACACCCATGTCAATAATTATTCATTGAAAGGACAGAGCGCCTACTTTATAAAGAGCAAAATCTTAAATGTGTGAGCAGACAATGTTTATGTCTAGGATTGTATAAAGGATTTTGGTAAACTTTGGTCAAAAAGGATTTAACCCCTTAAACTTCATTCACCATCACTGACTGATATGTTATTTTATTTTAAACAGCAAGTTTAAAGCCTCTCTCTGGGGACTGCACACATGCATGGGCCATTTCGTTATAAACCACAACATCACTTTTTCCCGCTGTGCCTTCTCCATATGGAGAAATGTAGGCCATTCATTTATGAGGTGCCACTGTGTGCACAGTAATGCGTGAATCCAACATGATTAGTGATCCACTGGTGCATCATGCTGACTGGTTGGCAAGTCATTGTCCGAACAACAAGAAAACAGCTTGTGTTCTGTCCAGTACATGTCATCAAATGTAAACATTGTTCACAATTGTAAAATTTCTTAACTGTTTAAGTGTCACCTCGTATAGTCTGTGAAAAATCACATAATTTCATGTGATCAGAAATTGTTAATATGATTATGTGAATATCATGCGATCAAGTACAAAAACATGATCCTAACTCATCCAAGATAAAATTCCTAATTCAGGAATAAAAAACAAATGCATTTCCACATGTTATGCTCCAAAATTGTATGCTGAACTCTGGTAAACATGTGAGACCATGTCAACAATGTTATCAGATATGAAAAATAATTATTTGTGTTATAAAATCACATCTGAAAAATGAAATCACATGAAAAATTATTATTCCTGTGAAAAATCACATGATTGAATAAATGAATCACATGAAAAAAATCAAATGTGAAAATAAAACACATGTGCTACATGTGGAATGTCCACTACATTTGAAAAACGTGTGCGTGGCAGTGGGGGCGTGGTCGAGCGTCGACTGCGGACGGAGAGAAGGCAGGTCAAACCGGCCAGTCACGATTCTCAACTGTGTGTTATTAGCCCGAGTTTACTTATGTGTGTCTTTTTTGTGCCGGTTCGACCCGCCTTCTCTCCATCCACAGCCGACGCTCAACCACACCCCCACTACCACAGTGTGATGTGTAAATTTCAGTGTGAAGAATTCGTGACTTTACTGTCAGGGAATACAAACAAAATTTTTTGAAACAGGCATAAAAACTCTTCCCATAATGCCATGTGTATATGTGCACAGGATTGCACGTAAGAGATGAAAGTCAGATGACAGTAAGTAAAACCACCATCAAAGTGATTTACTAATCATTTTGGATAGTCAGTTTAACACTGTTAGTCTTCAAAACAATCTCTGTCATATACATGAGTTTAACATGTATATACAGTTTGTCATCCACTTTATAATTAGTGCTGACTCCAGGAAAGGAGGCTTATACAGCAATGTCTGGTTTTATTTCCCTCACAGTGAAATCGTTCCATCTTTATTTCCACCTCATCTTATGGACAGACTGCAGAAAGTTACTCCCATCTTACTCCTGCTTTCATTATTACTTCAACATCAGAGTTCCCACGGGACACTGCAACAACGCCTCACAGCAACAGCCGCAGATTGCTATTGATTGTGGATTGACTGGTCTGGCTCCTCGTTAAGCGGGGATCTAAAAATGAAGCTGTAAATCTGCTGAATCATATTTCACCAGCAAGCTCACATTGATGTTGCCAGGCTGGAGGCTCTTTAATTGGCGAGATCATTGGGCTGTGGTCTCTCTCTCTAAATAAGAGTGCAACACTGCCTGAGACATTTCTAAGAGCTCATCAGATCAATGCATCAGAGGCCACAGTTTGGTACCAACACAATAAATATGCATCAAAAAAAACCTAGCAAAGTTAGAGGCAGTTGGATCAGTTTAACCAAATACTTGAGCTTACATCTAAGATCATTTCTCTTCTCACCTGGGGGAGGGCCTCAGAAACACTGGTTTATTGTTTACATGGAAGCATTTCTTTCCAAACCATGACTTCATAATTAAAAAAAGTAGTTAACGCTGGCAGTATAGGCAGGAAGGTCAATGCAATAAAACACAACTATGTGACTAGCAATAGCACAGGAAGCTGGGGAAAACACAGGAAAGTAGAGAAAGCCATGAAAAACAAACAAGATATAACAAAAGTCTTAATTAAATGGAATGAGACGCGAAAATGAAATTGAATATGGGGTCACAAAAA
>CM040456.1:31190878-31226330 GCA_022758105.1 Pangasianodon gigas | reverse complement strand
AGAGCGAAGTAGGCGCGGCGGAACGTAAGGTACTAACATATCGTTTAAATACTGCGGAGCGAGACCGTTTAATGCTTTATAGGTTAGGAGTAATATTTTAAAGTCGATGCGGAATCTTACTGGGAGCCAGTGTAATGTAGATAAGACTGGCGTGATATGCTCATACTTCCTAGTCCTAGTAAGGACCCTCGCTGCTGCGAACCATTTCTAAAGTTCTGAATGCTCCCAGGAGCACAGTGAAATGGAACCACCAGGAGTCCTCCTAGTGCTGGCCATCTGGCCATACTGAATAACCAGGCTAGAAGGGCCTTGTTAAGGGAGGTGACCAAGAAACCAATGGCCACTCTAACAGAGTTTCAGAAGCTCTCCACAATCCGTCAAAGACCCTGTCAGAAAAACAACCATCGAGAAATACTTCATCAATTAAGCCTCATTGGCAAAGTGGCTAGACAGAAGCCATTCTTGAGTAAAAGGCATATGTCAGGCACTTAAAGGACTTAGAGCATGAGGTAAAAGATCCTCTGTACTGGTGAGACAAAATTGAACTTTTAGACTGAACTGTGAACACAATGTCTGGTGAAAAAAACAGGTACTGCTGATCATATGGCTAATACCATCCCTATGGTGAAGCATCATAGTATGGGGGTGCTTCTCAGCTGCAGGGACATGACGACTGGTCAGAATTGAGGGAAGGATGACTGAAGAAAACCTCTTCTGGTGCTAACATCCACAGACTGGGATGCAGGTTTGCCTTTCAGCATGACAACGACCCAAAGCATACAGCCAAGACAAAACCCACCAAAAGGCTATCATGATGACACACTATGAGCTAAGTCACCATATCGAAGCCTTTAATCCTCTATCATTGTTAGCTTTGAGATTGGGCTGGTCATCAGCCATTTTCTGAAGGCAAGGCTTTAGAGATTCTTGCACTCATTTGATTCTTGACGTGTGAGAGTGCCTCTTCAGTTTGAGAGCAGCACCGTGGTGATTACAGCAGATGTTAGCACTTGAGTGGAGTCTGGTTTTTGCTAATTAGAGCTATACTGTTGTCTACCTCTTTTTGTCTCTCTTTTTATGTTTCTCTATCTGTATCATGCTACGTATAGCTATCTATATTATCTATGTATCTATAATCTGTATAGGGATGGACTTACCTTACTCTCTCTTTTGGCGACAAGAGTACTCCATTTACATAATACACATTTAGAAACAGCAGTAACTTTTAAATTCTTAGTAGTAAATGAATTATCATTTCTTGTTTTTTAAAGATGTTCACAAATTTAACCCCTTTGTTTATGGATCTTACTTTGGGTAAAAGAAGACAACATGGAATGCCCATTCATCAAAGTTTGCTTCAGGCAATATGTTTTTCTGTCCATTAGCATGCATGATAGCTTTACAACTCACTGTATGGATCCACACTTCGAAAATCTACCAGAAACAGTAGACCATCTGGGTACCTCAGGGATACTCATTTCAACATACTACGATTTGGGACACACTAATTCTAATCTCAGATACTACTGAGGACGGATAGTAGGCACAGTAGACGCAGCAACATTCTTTTTTTTTTTTTTTTCCCACCCACCAGTCAGCTCTCCCCTATCACACAACAGCTACCAACCAGGGAGGGTGAAGGCACTCCAAGACATGTGAAGTGTTCAACTGCACCTTTTTGAAATACTGCTCATACTGTGACATGGGGTGGTGTAATAAATTCGGAGGAAAGTGCTATACACCCCCTTCGGCATGCATGAGCACACAGACACCCATGATTGGCTAATGATGCTGTGACTGATAGGGGAGAGAGAGAGTATGCCATCCTTCCCACCCAGGGAGCAAAATCTTTTGGACTCCCAGCCACGGATGGCTGTGGCATCATCAGGACGATATGGTGAATGCTTTTCCGTTGCGCCACTCAGGAGCCCCACACGCTGAGATTTCAATGAAAAAAAAAAAATTCTGACACCCGCTGCCTTTGGTCATGAGCGGCTGCCAGGGGGCATGTCACATTATATGTTCTAAGCCTGCCAATTTCAACTGGTGACCAAAAAAATATTTTACAAACAGCAAACGCAGGCAGAGGGTAAAGCCAACTTTAGTTAAATATATACTTGTGTATATGTGTGGATGCTCCATATCAACATTGGCTAGTAGTGTGTAACAGTCTTACTTTGGGAGTGTAGCTTGTCTTAACTCCAGATCATAAATAAAGAACCACGTCATAACGGACAAGCTGCAGTAGCGCTGAGTGGCAGATGGTCCTGTGACAGGATCTCCACACTCCCTCTTTCACTCTCTCTGCCTGAAAGCTCCAATGTGCAGCATTCTCTCTTATGACGCTCAGACAAAAAGTAGCATGTATTCAGACACACACCTATAACTTCCAAAATAACCACTGAACTTAAAACACACTGACCAATAGCTAGCTGGTGTGTTCCTAAGAGTAGGGATAGAGCTTGAATTATACCATGACCCTGCTTAATTCTTGATTCTGATTGGTCAGAAGGTGATGATTCATTTTCTATAGCAGCAGCTCTGACAATAGTCTGACTGTAAGATTTATATTAATGCACTCATTCTAGTATGTTATTGTTTTATAGTAAAAATTCATTCATAGGGACAGACTGGCATGACTCATTCATGGCAGTCTGTCTACATAATCTAAGGCTAAAAATATATATTTTTTAAAAAAAACGTGTTATTTAACAAAGAAAATGTAGAATTACTGATATTGTAAAGTTTTATGTAAGGAAATGTTAAAGAGGCTCCAGTGTCAGCACCGTGTAACAGTTTTCCTGCCACAAGAGAGTCTTAAGATACTTATGGTTTCTCGGTAATATGATAAGTTGGTTGCTTTATTTTATTTTATTTTAATTAATTAATTTATTTTTTTATGGGGGGTGTCTTCTTCACTTAGAAAGAGAACCAAAGAGGCTGGTCAGAGAACGGCTGTTTATAGCTGTTATAACAATGATAACAGGAATAACTTGTCTCACAGACGTTATACACCATTACATGTAACTATAAACTTTTAAATAGCATGACGTGTCGTTCATTAATAAATTATACATTCTAATAGCTGGCAAATCTCTGTGGTATAAGAGAAATAAAAATGGTGATATAGGAAAATATCACTTCGGTGTGGTAACGGTAACATCACACCACCTTAAAATTCCTTAAAAGCCACCTAATTCCCTAAAAGCATTATGTAATCTTGAAGAAAACAAGTTTAACCTTTGTGCTTACCTATCACAAAAACATGGATCTATTCATACAGTGTTTTAATTCTTCCAAAATAATCACTAAACACTATATTCGTGTTTTGTTTTGTTTTTTCTTTCCTGACTCAAACGATCAAATTAGCCATATATTGAATTTGTTCTATGTTAAACATAGCAGGAAAAGAATAGTTTACAGCAAACAAGGAAATTATTATTTTCAGAACTGACTAACAAATACATTTACAAAAATTTACCTGAACAGCTACAAACTTAAAATACAGTAAGCAACAGCTGGCTTGTTTACCTCACAGTTAGCACAGTTAGCATATACAACGTTTTAGGTGTGTTACTATGAATGAGGTTATGTTGTGTTGAAATATTGGATGTAATTTTTAAGAAAATAACTTAAAATGTGCTTACCCAATACAAAACTTAATGTGTATTCATACACAACGACTTAACTCTCCCAAATTAACCACTAAATACTATATACACGATGGCAGCTGACAGGATTTTTTCCCTCTTTTCCTGAAGTAAACTGAAGAGTGAGTGTGTCGCAGTTCACCTGAAGGGGGCGCTGCTGTTCAGTTCTCGGCTTCATCTCTTTTAATTCTGGTGATATGTTTGAATGTAAATTAGAAGTACTGCATATAATATACATACACAAGTCCATAAATATTTGGACGTTAAAAAAAGTTATTATTGTTAGTTCAACTGTCTACTTCAGTATATTGAAGATGAAATTAAATAATGAATATGAGCTCAAAGTGCAGATTTCCAGCTTTAACTGAAGGTTATTTACAGCACATTTCGTTCATCAACTGTGCACGGCTGGTGAAGGTGAAACCAGTTTCGAAATGGTTTATCATCTATTAGCTGTCGTCAAGACATGATCTTCATTGCATGAGGTTCCAGAGTTCTGAAAGTTTAGATGAGCGCCTTCTCCTCATGTTTCCTCACGTCATTGCTCCCATAACAATAACAAGAGATGCAAACAGAGATGTCATTAATGTTGTGTCCATCACTGTTGTGTGAAAGAAGAAATCCTTCATTCTGATGGTGTATATCCTTAATTTATATGAAGGTCCTCAACAAAATGATCAGCCAGACTCCTCTTGGTTTCCCCAATGTACAGTTGATTGCATCTCTGTCATTTTCATAAATATGTCTGTCCTACATTCATACATTCTTACTGTAACACTGGCAGAATTGCTTTAATCTTTTTTTTCAAAGCCAAACAAATTTAGTTTTTAAGTTGACAAATGACTACAGCCGCAATCCCAATCCCCTGGATTCACAAAAAAAAAACAAGGTAAATATCATATTTTCATATTTAATATTTTCAGTACATCATTACCATGGAGCTTATGACTAATTTGTGTTGAAATAGACCATAAAAACAAAATGATATCCATGTGAAATTCAAATATATTGCAAGTTTTGTGCTAAAGCTGTGTAGCAGACAATGCTATTTGTTATTAATAATCAAAAACAGTGAAAATGTCTTTACTGGCAGTAAGGTCGTATAAATGCCCAACTGCTTGGACATAAAAGTGCCCCTAGTTGTGGAAATTTAACCAAATATTAATACATTATTTGGAATGTACAGATAATGTTCTAAAATATACAAATACAGACGTGATTAGGAGGCACACTATTCTTTTCTTCTTCCTTTTTTTAAAGGTCAGTAGCCTGACCAAGACACTGTCTTACTGAGCTCCAAAATAAAAAACATTTCTACCATATTTCTGTACAAATTGGCCCAAAATTCACAAAAGCAACATTTTATTTACAGAGCTTACTCAGTCACAGTAGATAAAACACTTGCCAAAAAGTTCCACAGGGCATCTGGTTGAGACAAATTATGAACAGTGATGTAGTGATAATAAATTCGAAACAGCTTTCCTGGCATGACTGCAATGTCTCTACAATATTGCCGATGGATAAAATAGTAAGCGCATCTTACTTAACAAAAAGAGTATGAGTGTTAACAACAAAACCAACAGCAGAACCAGCAACATATCACACATCACAGATAATATTCTCACAATATTCCACCATTACTAAAATTAAGAATATCATTTGGTGAGAGTAGAATGGCATGCTGGAGGTGACGTGTTGGGGTCTATTGTTGATCTCAAAAGTTAAATTCTGTCTCTTATTTTGTTGAGATAACCCATTTTGGCAGTACAAATGTGGGTCAGAAAATAAATTATGAGTAAAATTATGAGTAAAATCTCAGAAGTCTGCCCACTTTGAATTGAATTTTCAGAAAGAAATAACTTATGGGATAGCATCATGGTGCAGTAGGTAGCATTCACAGTTTCAGGGTTCCCAGTTTGATCCTGAGCTCAAGTTACTGTCTGTGTGGAGTTTCCCATGTCCTCCCTGTGTCTATATGGGTTTCTGACAGGTTCTCTGGTTACTTCCTTATTCCCAGAAAAAACACCTGTAGGTGGACTGGCTATGCTAAATTGCCCCAGGTGTGAATGCGTGTGGTATGTTGCCTTGAGATGGACTGGTGTCTCAGCCAGGGTGTATTCCCATCCAGTATTTCTGGATCCTTTGCAACCAGGATAAAGAAGTTACTGAAGATAGAAGAATGAATAAGAAATAGATGAAATGATTTTAAGTGTGGGTTCAAACATAGATGTTGAAGAATAGTAGCTGCCTTATTAACTAATGTGATATGAAAGTGTGTGTGCCATGTTGGAAAGGGTTGATTGCAAGCCTTGCTTCCTCCTCAAATCCAGCCTTGCACAAGGATAATACGTTATTGAATTTTCTCACTGTTAAAATAAAATCTGCTAGAGTGACATGTAAGAAATATTTTAATTCTAAGCTTTTGATATCATGCATAGCCTGTGATGTACATGTCATGCACTACTAGCCTGGTCTTCATGTTATAATCTTGTAGACAAAATCTTAAAAATTTACAGTGCAATGGTCTAAGAACCTTGGCAGTCATGTCTCATTTCACCGATCAGCCATCCTGTCCTGCTCGTCCAGTTCTGAAGACTTGTCGCAATTAGCTTTGCTCTGCTTCTCAGCGCAGTCTCCCAGTGAACTTCCCTTCATTGCTGACCACCTGGCCGAGGCCTCCAGAAGCCTGATTCACTCTGTGTTAATCTAATAGAGAAACAGAAGGAAGGCTGTATGTGCTGGGCTCTGGGCCGGAGATGGAGACAGCGATTAGAAAATGCACAAACGCACCAGCACAAGCAAGCCCATAGAGCCCAGAGTTCACAATGGGTTAATTAAACATGACAAGGAAATAATAAAGAATTGGCCATGCTTTGAGGAAAATCTGAAACAGAAATAGAGAACCATGCAGCTTAGAAGAGAGAAATAAATGTTTTTGCACATCTGTAGCACATTAACTTTAACGACGCTACACAGGCCATCTTCAGCAAGCCAGGGGTGAAACATACACTTTCCAAGCATTGGTGGTTCAGTGGTAGAATTCTCGCCTGCCACGCGGGAGGCCCGGGTTCGATTCCCGGCCAATGCATTAAAGCTTTTGCAATACTTGGTAACATAAAGAGCAATATTTAAATTGCTTTTTCACAATGAAGATGCCACAAAACATGGAGAGACTAAGCCCATATGCTGAAAGCGCATTGAAAGAATTTTCCCAACATTAGTAATCGTATCTTCTGTGAAATGTTACTTATATAATTTAGAGTACTATCAGCACTAAATAGGAACTCGTTACCAGTTCACTAACTGTAGAATATGAAGAACTAAAAACTGTGTAACTACATGTAAGATAAATAATTCATCTCATCAACACTTATCAACAAAAGCTAATGTTAACATAAAAATTATCAATGAATAATTTTCATACTTTTCCCTATTTTCAGTGCTCAAGCTTCTATTTTTCTGCATTCTTGCTTTTATTTATTTCTTTATTTTACTCAAGTTAACTTTTTAACTTAAAATAAACAGAACATTTATAGTGCATTTAGTCTGCAGCAAAGTAATTGCTCTTCACAATTACATAATTGAGAAATCTTTAAAATGTCTGTTGTGTTGTGCTGGATTATGTATAACGAAACATTATGGAAAGTAAAATGTTCAACTATGTGAGGTAATCCCTTACATCAATATGTTAGATGTAGGCGTTCACAATATATAATCTCCTAATATTAAAACAACTAATTATGGACCGTATAGTTAAAATTCATTGCATGTGATATTATACATGCTCAAAAGGAAAGAAAGTCTGAATTCTCAATACTTTATAATACGCGCTTAATAAAAAATGAATTGAGAAAATATTTTTATTCAGCTGTCATTTGGACTACAATCTCACTAAATATTGACTGTGTCTAACTAAACGGCTGGATGAAGCTACTTAAATTTTAAAGTTGTCCATAATTATACACATTGTTTTATTCATACCCCCCACACAAAGTACTGTAACATGAAACTGTATTCAGAGGATCCATGCACTCTTGACCTTAAAGAGCAGACAACCATGAACAGATCAATAAAGATGCTCTACATAACAACTATGTTAAAAAACAAACAAACAAAATGGACAAGAGCATGTATAGTGTTTGTATCACCCGTGTAGCATTCCAGAGAATTTCTCAGTAGTCTTGTTGTGTGAAAGAGCTTATTACTGATTTGTAGCGTGTATTCTTTTGTGTTGTGTGTTTCTCATGTTTGCTATACAGAATACAGGAGCAGATGGTTATGTTGGACTGCTTTCTGAGACTAAGCCATGTGGGATAACGTGCTCTGGTTGTTTCTGTATTTGCTTATTTACATTGCAGCAGCTGTTTTTGCTACTGCTTTCTGTCAGTTAGGTGGTACTTGTAAGTGTGTGTGTGTGTGTGTGTGTGTGTGTGTGTGTGTGTGGGTGTGTGTGCACGTACGTACGTGCCTGCATGCGTGTGCTGTTTCTCTGTCTGGAGTCTCCCACTTAGATGCCTGCACTCCAAAAAAATCACCACAACCAATGTAAGGATTCAGGGACATTATAATTTTGACACAGAAAGGTAAGCATTAAAGTCCTGATAACATGCTTACTAGCGTCCTGAGAACAGTGTTACTAGGCCTGGAAATATGGATGAAACAAACACATTGTTATATAATGACTTGTATACCAATTTAGCTGCCTAGCACAGTAATTATACCTCATACCACAAACTAAACTTTCATGGGAACCACCATATTGATCAACCTCAGCAGCCTGTTATGGAAAATTTTGACTTCCAGTGTAGCGGATACTATATCCGTGGTCCTTTTAACACAGTGAACATAATCCTATATAAATCTGAATGTCACACAAAAGGTCCTGTTAATCTCAGATGTATTTTTTTTATAAACTGAAAGGACTTTTTTTTTTTAATAATAATGCACTAATCATGTCTACTCTGGTGATAAAGATAAAACAAGCATACATGTTGCCACAGAACGGTAAAGGAATGTCAAAAAAAAAAGAGAATGGGAAAATAAGAAAAATGGAAATTTAATGTGGTTTGATTGAAATGAGTTCTGAGGAGGTCATATTAGGTGAGGCTATGTTGTCCAAATCCCACAAACACACACACACACATGAATTCTTTATTTAGGACCACAATTTAAAATATACAAAATAAAAAGGGCTAAAATATATCAGATGCACTGTTCCTGTCCTATGTAAATAACTGTCCACATCAGCCTTCTTAATCAGCATCACAGCTGCTTACTGGTAAACAAAACATCTCTTTCTCCAAATGTGGCAACTTACAATCACCGATAATTTCGAACAATATTTTTGCTAACTACTTTGCTTTATGTTTGGGGAAATCAAGCATTCGGAGACCCCTAGTGACAAACCTATGCACGTGGCCCAGACTTCCAAATATTAACACCAACAGTTGACAGGCATATCCCAGGCTGGTGATTATTTCTACTAAATGCTGATATTTCAAAATTTTAGTCAGGTCTGTCTCCTGCATAATGGATACAAAACAACCACCAGCACAACAAACACTCTTTTACATACCTCTTCAACAATTACAATATCAGGTTTCCTGACTACACTGATAAAAAATCTGTGGCTTTACAAGTGTTAGAATATATTGCAACAGTACTGGGGAAAATACGTTAACTCTTTTTGCAGCAGATCAACAATCCTGTCATGTCTCGCAATGTACATCTCCTTTTAAATGTTATAGCCATTTAACAAATGGGACATAGACTCAATGGCCTGTTCATGCTCTTGATGTATACACTAAGGGGAATGAGAGTTCGGATGCCAGATAGAAAGATTAAGTTGGCTGAGTAGTAACCGCCATCTCACTTTAATAAACATTTTAAAATATCCTCATCTAAAGTGCAGTTCTTCAGGATGGAGTGTGACACAGTGTGATCAGCCAAAATCTCACACACTCACACACACACACACACACAATAATAATAATTCACAGGTGCACAATCTGAGTGATTCATAATTGTTTACTCGAACAAACTAATTCCAATTCTGATGCATCTGAGGTACTCTTAGTAGTGTCATATTTCTAACAAGTGTGTGTGTGTGTGTTTGTGTGTGTGTGTGTGTGTGTTTCAATCCACCACCTGCTCAGTGTCTCCCAGGTCATAAAAACAGTCTGTCAGTCCTACCATCCCCCTCACACAGTACTACAGCCAAATGTCACTGTAAACCCCACCACGATGCTTATCATTATCAAAATTAATATCTAATTGAGTATCCGCTAAAGGACGGGGTTCTGCATGCTATTCGCTTTGGTTATTTCTTCAGACAGCCTCATTAGGCCCACAGCAAAACTAATATAGGCTGATTGCTCATTTCATTTTCACGAGCTCACCAGGGTGAACAAAGTGCAGGGGGGTGCATGAGATGGACTCCTGATCACAGAATGACTGATCTGACAAATGAAGAGGTAGACAGAGAGGCTGAATAAGAGGCTAGGAGGGCTAAAGGACACTTAGAGCTCATTTAACCTTTTAGAATGTAATTAAAGAGAGACAGGAAATGAGCTGAGCACAAACTCGTCTTCAGACCACGCTTGTGTAAAATCCAGCACTGTTGCTCTAAAAGGAAATGGCACATGATTGATCAGTTTAGCATTTGCTGTATAATTTTAACCTGCTACCTAGAAGGCCTTGTTTTAGGTCTTAACCAATACTTTTAATAGACTAAAACACTAAGCCTACAGTATGTTTCTAATAGCATTGTTAACACACCCTCATTGATTTCCCTTCACCATTTACCCCAGGAGAAATCCTTCTTTGCCGTCTTAAGGGGCATTCATTTACTTTATTAGCTCATGTGAACCTTGTTAGATGACCCCTTGGAGGCCTGGGGGATCAAGTCAACATAATCTAACTTCAGCACCAGAACTTAGCCAAAAGACACTGTGATTTGCAATTTCAATATCACACAATATCCACACAATAAAAAGGTAGATAAAGCTGTTTTATATTATGTTGTCATTTACTGAATCATTCTAGAAATAACATGTCTAAGTATTGGATACAATGGTAGGGAAATACTGTTAAAAGAAAAATAATCAATGAGAAACCACCCTGAAGTTGATTATTTTTCTATAACAGCACATCCCAAAATGTTTTATTCCACTTATACCACAGTGATTTACCAATGATTACAATGTTTTATTGGTTAAAGAACAACATGTCATACTTTTTTTTTTATCTGTTTATAGTTACATTTTCTAGGAATTTACTGGCTGTTCATGTTTTCGTATCAATCACAATTAAGATGCCAGTCAAGTAGTGACAGTGTTTAGTGTGCCAAGCATGTGAACTTAATTTTAACATATATGAGATAAATAAAGGGTACAAAGTAACAGGGTTGGGAGGGGAATGATAGCACATCTGGGGAAAGGCCGAGGGTGGCACATGGCTCACAGATATCTCCGCTATTTAACCATGCAAATATGAATCTAGAAAAAGTGATATGTAAAATTCTTACTAAAATGTATACCAGGTCCATTTCAAAGGAATCCATAATCATTTCAGAAAGTATTAAGAATTCACAATGAAAGCAGTGGATAATTCTTTTTTGAAACAAATCATGCTGCAATGAGAAAAAAAAACATAATTGGTCCTGCTTGGATGCCTACTAAAAAAATACAGCCTGATAATAAAAAGGCCATGAACCCTGAGAATTTGTGCAAGAATATTTGACAACAGTGCCATGTAATGCAATAATCCTGAGAAACACTACCACAGTGATGTTGCACAGAGGGTATAGGGTATAGGTTTCAGTTGTCATTTAATGATGTCATGTTCCGTGAAAATGGTCTGATATGATCTACTGTGTGTTCGTCAGCCTAGTGCCTGGATTTTGTGGTTTGAAACACAGCTGCTTTACAGCACTCAAGGGGATTGTCAAAGAGTGTAGAACATGAGGCGCTCTTAAAGTATTACTGAGCGCTTCCCTTTAAAAATGGGCAGTCTCGTTGCTTCATTAGACCTGGTTTAATTGCAGAAACAGTGATAAATTATTGCTTTGGAGTCTTAAACAGCACTGTCCAAATGACAGTGCTCTTGCACTTGATAACATCAGCCTCATAACGGGGCCAGGTTAATTAAGAACTACAAGACCAAATAAAACAGACCACAGGTTAATGGTCTGGAAGGTGATAGTTCAGCTGTTAAGGTCCTGAGCTAGCAACCAAAAGGCTGTGAATTTAAAGCTCAGGTTGGTCAGAGCTTCAGAGCATGTTAGCAGGAGTATAAATGTTGGACTGAGATGTTTCCTATCAAGAATTGATAAACTGTGTACTATTATACAACAGTTAGTTCTGGTCCACTAATTTGATTGGTCGAGCATTATTCCAAGAGTGCCTATGTTTCTTATAACCGCACTGGGACGTTTCACCATGTATATCACTCCACTCGCCTGTGTTTGCCACGTTCACTTTTCAGGAATATAACTTTTGACTTAAAATATGAAAGCTCGTCAGGTGAAGATGAAAAGGAAGAAGGGACGCCAATTTCACCGGAAGCACCGTTAACAGGAATGTATAAATCAATGTGTGCTAGCTAGCAAGCTAGATGACACGCTATATAGTGAGTGTGGCTTCTTTGGGATCTATTTCCACTAGCGGATCAAAAATAAACAGAACATTTGACTTTATTGTGTCCGAAAAGTCACTTACTCTATATTAATTTCGGTCTATGGCCTCGTTTCTGCAGCCAAATCACAGCTGTGCACTCTTGCTCGTGCGGTATTGCTTAAATAAAACGTGGGCAAGACTTCTCAAAAATATTAATTCGCTCTTTTACAGAGGTGGCAACATCTGTGTTTTGGCCATAGCATTTATAATTTTTGACCCCTTGCTATGCCAGTATGGCTGACGCTTTTCTGATTTATCAGCTAAGGCAGTGGTCATACTATATGCGAAGAAATTTCACCAGCTGTAAAAGGGTATTCACTGAATGGGAAAGGATACGTAATGTGAAAGACACATTCACATTTTTGGTAGTGTTTGGCTTCACAAAATAGCTAGCTAACATTACCCCTACATCCTCCAACATCACACCCTGCAGAGAGACACCCTTGATTCATCCATCCCAATGACACCATGTGATCAAGTGGTCTACATGCTACCAAAAATGTCTGGAAAATGGTGGAATCTCCTTTATTTTTAAAAAGGTATTTTGCATTTTTATATCAGCAGTCAGGTTTTTCAACAATAAAAGTGTAAAGCAGGATGTGCAATGCATCACCATTTAATAATTTCTTTCCTTACGTAGGCTATGATATATATCTTTTTAAGTTGAGTATTTTGTGTTCATATTTTGGCACACAAGTTGATTGATTTGATTGATATTTTCCATTCATGTTAGTAAAGCAGTCTAAAGACCAAGTTTTTATATTTCTACAATTATGTCAGTTGTTCAATGCTAAGTATCTTTCTCACTACAGAGGTAGGCAGTTTATTGCTATGTAATGTAACGTAATGTACCTATGTATTATTATACTCATAATATAGACTGGTTCAATGTGGCATTGGGTGGGTTTGTAGTTTTGTGGCTTGTTCAAATTGCTGTAAATAGTCGACACACTAACTCATACAGGAAACAAACAGGGAACCCCAAGACATGCTGTGGACCCAAATTTAACAAATTCCAGTTCTGAATACACTGACTGTCCCAAGAAAAAAGTAAAAATTGCAAATACTTCAGAAGCAGTCTTTAAAATGATGGACAATTACTTTTGTGCTGTTGAAACAAGAGTAAATGTGCATGTGAGTGTGTTTGACTGACTGGTCCTACATCTATTCTGATAGTCATATAAATATAATATGTGAATCAATATAGAAATGTAACAGTAATGCTAAAATAACAGATCTATAATATATGCAATCTACTGCACTAATTTGACTGCTGATCTAAGGTCAGTGTTCATCCACAGGATTATTCTAGTAGTTGACTTAACCAAATAATTTAATATTCACCCTGCCATGTTGTAGTGTTACATCTCATTTAATATTCTCATAGAAAATACAAGGCCAGTATTTCAAATACCTGTAAAGAAGTAAGCAAATTTATGTACTTACTCATATTTTCGCTAAAGAAAATGGACCTTAATCAAACAGGAACTGTTCCATACTCATCAGCACAAGACAAATTTTCCACCAAATGTAAAACTCTTATGGATGGAAAGACTGACTGAAGTAGTCAGTCTCAGAGGACAAGAAGATGAAAGTAAATGGAGAGAGAAAGAAGAAGGACAGGAAGGTAAATATGAATTTAAGTGAGGTCCATTAAACATAGATCTATTGTCCGGTGATAATGGATGAGATGAAGTTTAAGACTGGCATTCATTACCTCTGTAGATTTACTGCCCTCTGTTTCTAATCAATACAGCATGCGCTACATGATTCAGGGGGCTGCGCTCTGTGTCAATAATGCTCTATTTCCTCTTCAAAACTCAGTGACTGATAGATCAACATTTGATGAGAACAAGATAAAGCATGGTGTTTGTCAGAGTATTTTTCCCTCCAAATTCTTTTAAAATCCTTCTATGCTGGGTTTAAAGGAAAAATTCACCCTGAACAAATTGCATATTAATCTTTATAATTAACATGTGATCATCAGAGGCATCCAAGATTTATTTTATAATGAAATTCTGAGTTGACTTTTAGTTTAAACTTTTTTTTAAAAGATATGTTGGTATACTGTATGTTCACTTTGCTTTATTTATAATTGTTTTCTACGTTACTCACAATGTTGTTCGACTACCTGCTGATAGTCGTGATCTCTGCCTAAAGAAAGCGATGCAGCAGCGCTTTAATGCTTCAGTCTGTGCAGCTCTCCTACCTCCTCATCTGTGCCCTGCTCAAACAGATCTAAACCAACCAGTGAATTAACACCAGTATCACTAAATACATCAGCAATATTTCCCTCTAAACATGTTTAATGGGATTCAGGGAGGAGCTCTGCTTTAAGGTTGGATTATTGCATACAGTGATTTAATTAGAAAAACAATAGGCCTGCTTTTTTTTTCCCAACAACCCCCATAACCCATCTCAGACCTCAATATTATTGTGGCATTTCCCGTTATTATTTATTTATTTTTATTATTATTATTATTATTATTATTATTATTATTATTACTGTTTTTTTTTATTATTAATTGTGTGTTTGCTGAATGTATGGATCTTTTGTTAATTAAAAAAAAAACACACCAAGCTTTATATTTACTTTTATTTCATTTCTTTTTTTCCCCAAAGTAAAGCATAATTACATATTCTCAGAAAGAGAACGAGAAAATGGGAGGTATGTCAAAAAGTCTTTCGTCACGCGCTTAAAATGGTTGAAACCGCAGACGCGTACACGTGGAAAGACCAATCGTAATGTTTGGAATCATTTGCATTTATCTATTTAAACACCAGGGGGCAGTGTGTTTAGGGAAGCATTGGTGGTTCAGTGGTAGAATTCTCGCCTGCCACGCGGGAGGCCCGGGTTCGATTCCCGGCCAATGCAACATCCTTTTCAATTTTTTTGTATCAACGTTGTAACTCTCAGCTGGAGAATGTTTTGCATCCTGTAACAAAAAAAAAAAGTAGATTCTAGCGACGTTACAAAAACATAATCTTGACTTGTGTGTGTTTGCTCCTCAAACTCTCCAAGTTCAGTCTATGGTGTTTATTTGCAAGGAGATCTGAATGTTAGAGGCAATTGAATTCTTAACAATGAAATTTAAATACTGTTGAACAGGAGCGTTTCTAGCGTTTGATCACTACTGGGGCACAGGCCCCCCAAGAATTTTACAAAAGTACTTCAAAATTTCTAACAGGGCCTGGGGGCATGCCCCCGGGGAATTTTTTTTTTTTTTTTGCAGAAACAACACCAAAGCATTCACTTCTGGTGACTTTGGGAGTAGCAGTATTTGTTTTTGTTTGTTTGTTTCTGTTCTTTAATCATATTATGTAACAAACATTAATGTAAGGCTGCTTTGACATTTTTACCATACCTGGGTAATTTGTTGATCTTGTGATTTTTTAGATTAAAGGTCAGGGTTATTTGAAGGACAGTAAAATTCTGCAGTGAAATGTAAATCATTCAAATACAACATTTGTCCCTGTTGTCTGCTTACCCCTACCTGACTGATGATGCTCTTCTCTCTCTCTGCCATCTCTTGGAATGAAATAAGTTCATATATCCATCTGGATAAATAAAAAATAAGCTAAGTAGTACTAAGTAGATCACTCCTTCACTCCTTTCAAACAGAACAGCTAACACATTTTAAAAAATCTATAAAAAAAACTTAAATCCACAACTAGTATTTTCGTGAGCAAACTTACTAACTAGCCCCTTAAATGAACAAATCACTTCAAAAAGCTTACAGTGATGATGACTAAATCACATAGTTTGTGGCAGAATGCCAAGTTAGAAGAGATAAGCAAGCAATCTTTTAGCAGTTAACAAGCTAACATTATTGATCAAATCTGTGCCAAGTAAATTAGATCTGGAAAATGGGAAGTCCTCATTCAACTAAATGCAAATTCACTAGTCTACTAGTCACTGACATAGCAATAAGCATTAGCCTGGTAGCTACTTCTCAACTACAATGTCATATTATGAATGATCGTCTGACCACAATTCAAGGTTTCCACAGGGAAAAGTGACGGAAGGAGGAGCACAGCGAGGGGGGCGGGGCGTGTACTTGAAGAGGCGCAGGATACACTAACTTGAGGAAGGATAAACTGCAATAGAGTGTCAAGTAGTGCACAGTGAGCACAGAGTTTCTGAAGTCTGTATCTGCAAAAGTTGTAAAGCATACACTACGAGTTTCTAGTTCTGTTGTTTTAGACCATAGCACTATTTAATTCTCAAAATAGCGATTGGTACGAAGGTGTTGATCATAAAAATTAGATTGTTACTCAGGGAAAAAGAGCACAGGTCACAAAACAGACACATACAAAACAAATTGCAGCTTCCAAACAGCATGCAACTATGAGCCCAGCTGCAGGACAGGAGCTCAGATGATGATGAATCCTCTGATAACCTCAGAAAGACGCCAGTGTTATGTTTGTTCCCCAAGACAATGGATCCAAAACGAACAAAACAATTATTTGTGTGCTTGAACAAGTCATGCCTAATCAGGGTAATGCCAGCATTCATGTGCACTTAGTCTCAGTGCCCCTCGATTGCACAGCGGAATTAATATTTGTGCCTGTGGCGCTGCCCAATTCGCAGCAGTCTAACAGTCACGTCTTTGGAATTGAAATTTTGGCCCTGCAGCAGCTCCTGAGGATTTGAGTGCTTGCATGTTGAACAAACACACAATCATTATACAGATAAAAATAATTTGCATTACTCTATGACTGGGCCTTTATCTCTTTCTGTAGCACAGCTGGCTTGAGGTGAACAAATAACAGGTAACCTGAAAACCCAAGCATGACAGTTACAGTACTAATCCAGTCTGGCTGCTTTTCATGGCTTTTATTAGCTCTTCATTAAAAGATCATATCACAGACCTCACGCTATAACATGGTGTGAAATTATATCAGTGTCATACATCATCTCTGTCTGTATCTACACCTAACCAGAGATAATATCATATAGTTCTATGTCAGGTGTAAAATATTACTAAAGCTATAAACTCGTATTTCAAAATTTATTTAAAAAAAATACTAATTGGTGTGTAAATGTGAATGAATCTAGGCTTGTGCAGAAGGCTAGGAGTTTCACAAAACCCAACTTGTTTCTGTTATGCATTCGAACAGGGAAGGTTTCACTAAGCGTCTGTGAAATATACAAGACAGGCTGTTTACAGACTGCGGATTATGAATGGCAAAAGCTGGTGAGAGGTGAGGAGAAACAGCTCAGAGTTTTCACCCTGCCTGACACAGAACTCCTTACAATATATACAATAAATCTTTTGAGATGACAACCAGACCGGTGGTTCTGGAAAGGACTTATGATATAAACAAAGCGTGCAGGTTTGGCTGGCATTCTTGTTGTAGCCTTGTTGCTCCTTTTCAGCATATTCAATACAATACTAGTTGATAAACCCCACTTAGTAGTTAAGGTTTTCTTTTTTTTTCTATCTTTTTCAGAAATTCACTTGAAATTTGAAATACATTTGAAAACAATACACTACCTTTTAATATTTTGGTCATATGAAAACTGTTCCAAAATACTCTCAATCTAGATGGAAGCATTTATCAATGCGACTTTATAAATATTGAGGAAAGCTTTTCCAATTTTGCATAATAGGCTATAATGTAAGGCTGACAATAAAAAGACATAATGAACCACACTCTATAAAAGAATAAGAGGTGTGGTTATGGACATGAGACATAAATATTGTCACTCAAATAGGGAACCCCAAAGATGAATAGTTTCCTGTAATAGCACGTTCCTCCTATACCACAGCAAGTTGACATTGATTACATTTTTCCATTAATTCAAGAATGACATACATTTTTACTTTTACAGTTACATTTAATGTTGTGGAACATTCGTGAAACAAGCTAGTTCCTGTATTCACTTATACTATAACAGTTATAAACAGTCTCACCTGTCCCTCCTTTTGTCCTAACTGAGACATGCCTAGGTAAACTCCACCCTGCATGCGTAACTCTCGCTCAACTCTCTGAATAGCGCTCAAGTCTGTAGTTATGTCTGAGATCTGAATACCTCAGTATATGTACTCAATTTCACTATTAAATCCTCACTATTGAGCCCAACTCTGTATATGTATTTAAGTATGTATGTACTTGTATGTATGTATGTATGTATGTATGTATGTATGTGATTTCATTCATAAACTGATACATGATTGTTTCATTGCCCTTGTCTTTCTTACTTAGGCTTGTGTTTCTTCATTTTCTAAGGAATATCATATTCAGAAACCTCACTATCTCAGAGCCCAGTACACAAATTTAAAGTGAACACACACCAGAGGGAGATTGCATTGGAATGCATCTTGCACATAAATCACAAGCACAAGCTTACATATCCAGAAGAGACACACATTTATCTTTGTCCCTATGTATGCGCCATTATATTCACAGAACAAAGCGTACTCAGTCGGGCTATTCTTCCTTTGTGTGAGGCCTCTCTGATTTGAAGTCTTTTTCTGAGTGGTTAAACAATATAACACGAAAACCACTTCTATATATTTTATTCAATAAATATCTGCATTTCAATCCCATATATGCAATTCAGTAAGTCCAAGGTAGGAATCGCACGTGACTGAGACGCACCTTTGTTTTTGACCCCACATGCGCAAATCAGGCACAACAGAGTAAATGTTGCTTAATGTCTGAATAACAATGTGCATTAACTTCAGTATTCAATTCTCTATACAGTTGTTTACCTCAACTCTGAATATGGCCCAATAAGTGTGGTTAAAAAAGAAATAGAGGTCATTCTATATTGATGTATACACTTGGTACCCCAGGCAGACATGCCTTTGGTGAATATCTGGACAAATACAATGCAAAAAACCCTTAATTACACTGGAGAGAGCAAGATCAAACTGTGTTGGCAAATTGCAGCAATTACACTTCCTGCATATTCTCATTTAATTATTCTTTTTGCCAAGTACAAACATAATCACACATGTACACACAGCTAAACTACACAAGCTGCTTCTCTAAGGTTGAGTCAAGCACCAGACATCATTGTCCCCCAATGCATAATGTGAGTGTCTATGAATTGAAGACTGGAAAGAGCAACGTATCTGACTAGCATGTTTGATGAGGTATAAAAATGAATGACAGCAGTGTGCCCTCTAGATCCTGAGATAGGAGAATACGTACAGATAGGTAGTAGGGGAGGGTGGGGTATTACTCAATGTAAGTTGCTAGTGGTTCAGTGAACAGCTAATCTTAGCCAGCTACCTAGTTTGTTGTTTGTCGGTCCTGCTTAAAGAGCAGAAAGGAATTCTTCCCGTAGCAAAATGGTAATAAGCACTTCCTCCATGTT
Organism: Pangasianodon gigas; assembly: GCA_022758105.1. Taxonomy (NCBI): domain Eukaryota; kingdom Metazoa; phylum Chordata; class Actinopteri; order Siluriformes; family Pangasiidae; genus Pangasianodon; species Pangasianodon gigas. The sequence goes on along the minus strand of CM040456.1, from coordinate 31,206,675 downwards.
GAGCCTTCCAGAAAGATATGACTCTAGCCCCCTGCTTGTTTTCTGTTGGCCCACATTTCCTAGACCGGCAGATTCTCAGCATTGAAGTTCATCTAGATGAAGCGATGTGAAATTGGAGGAAGTAGATTTCCTCTTCCATTCGAGTGAACAGAAATTTTTGTCACCATTGCATAAAACTAACCTTCCTGCTTCAATGAATACTCACACCTGGAAACTATAGAGTTGCACCTTCTGTTGCTGTAATCAAAAAACTGTACAAAAAAAAAGAATAGTAAACCACAATCACACTTCCTCAAGCGAAAGACAATTCCTGCATGATCGTGGCAACCTTCCCAGACTCCAGATAGGTCGGCTGTGAAGGTATGGCTCATGGCCGTTTATTTCACAACACACACAAGTCAGAGGTCAGGCATGGCTATCCATCACAGTGACAGTGAAGATCACACCTGCACCTCTACTGAAGGATACAGTGAGTCACGCACAGTGTGTGCCTTAGCCATTCATAAAGAATGTCAATGAACGTATGCATACACACAAAGATCATTGGCTCCATGCTGTGTTGCTACAGTAAGATGTCCTTGTCTAGTCCCTGTCAGCTCTGCCGAATTTAATTGAGCTGCTCTGAAGATTGAAGCTGCCATTTAAGATGCTTCTGAAGCAGGAAGGACCTTTAAGAATAATCTAGCATGTGATGATTAAGAAATTCACTTGCTTACCACCGATAGCACGGCAGGCCTGAACCATAAACAAGGTGCTGAATTTGAGTCATAGTCAGACTTACACTATATTAATTCATTATAACGTTCGAGGTGGAACCTAGTACTAGTTATAATTGCATTTTTTCCTTTCATAAGGCTCTGAGAACATTTTTACATAATAGTTTTGTGACTATCCTCTCATCTCTAAGTCTTGAGGCTTCTTTGGTTTGTCCCTCAGACGGAAGATATGTAGAATATGTAGAACCCTAAACAGGGGGGCCTCCTTTCAAAAACATAAGTGAGAAAGTAGTAGGAAAAAAGCAAAAAGTCCAAGCGGAACACCTTTAGGAAGCATTATTTTCACGTGCAATACTGAGACTGTCCTACAGATTTGGTAAAAGCTTAAACTGCACTGGGTAGGAATAGAACCTAGTCCCCCAACATGGCAGGCAAAAGAATAAACACTACACCACCAATGCTAAAGTGAAGGACAAAATGACCCCTAGAGCTGTGGGAGCAAGCAGATCTACTAATGCATCACAATGGGTCAACTTCAACTAAATTCCTCGTCTTGCATTTAGGGTGTGCCCATGTTAAATACAAATTTTAATGGACCTTAAAATGTCAGCAAAATAGTCCAAATCTACAGAATCAGTCAGTCAGTAGATGAAACGGAACATGCTGTAATATATCAGGTCTAACATAAGAGGTGTGTGAATACTGGACACCACATATTTGAAGGAGTATGGGACAAATGGCAGATGTGGACAAAGCAGCATCTAGTAGGACATACGTACATTGGTACATATACGCTTAGCTGCATCACAGTGGATCCTTCAGAGGAAAGCGCTATCTTCCCTCTTTCCACATACACGGGCATGATTTTCTAGTGACTGACAGGAGAGAAAGCATGGATCCCAGCCAGGAATGGCTGTAGCATTGTCGAGATTCGAACATGCAATCTCCAGACAACAGGGCATCCACTTTTCTGTTGTGATATGCGGAGCCAAGAAAAGGACTAAATAGGGACCACGAGGCTTATTTTTTTATTGATCGGTGAGGCTGAGCATCAGAATAACTATGCAAATGTCGACTTTTCTTACTTTATGTCTGAAATCAGGATCATCAGATAAACTTTATAATCCTTTACCCTATATATTCATTCATTCATTCATTCAGATTACACTTATTATCAGTTCACATTAAATTGAATACACTGAACGTAAAGAGTTAAACTTAGACTCTTTCTTCTGCTACAGAAAAAGTCTTCAGGCTCATTCAGTAACAGGGAGCCGGCAATATGCGACTTATAACTGAAACGCAATAAGTCACAAATATGAGGCAATAAACCACCAAGAATTTCTAACAGGCAGAAAAATGAGCAATGGATAAATGGATACAATATTCGATATTCATGAAGACTGCACATGTTGAAATGTCATAAGAAATATTCAGAGTATGAAAGATGGTTAAAAAGCCTAAACTAAAAAGACAAAACCAGATGGTGGGCATCAGCAGACGCGCCGACTTTATGTTGCAGAACAAATCAGCCTGTTCTTTTCCTCAGAAAATCTCCCATGACGAAGTGCATGGGCAAAACCAGACACGACTGTTCCCAAATGAATAAATCTATTCCATAATTCAATATACAATTTATCAGAAATTGTCAGGCAAAAGTAGTAGACAATGTGATTCATTATGTCAATTTTTGACCTAACCGCTCCGTTTTAGCGAATACAATGGAAAACAAAAAAATATGCAAATCACTGGATTGAGTAAATAGGGCTATCTCGTTAAAGATAATTAATTCTAGTGACAGGAGATTATTCTAATTACCATACCATGCCGGAAAGGTCATGCAAACACGCCCACAACAAGGCACACCTAATGTCACAACAGAAGCACACAAAAAGACACCAGATTTTCATTAATTTGCATCTAATAAACCAGGCTTTGTAAAAAGAGGACAGTGGAGCACATGGCCACCAGGGAATAAAATGCCATCTAAATATAAAAAAAATGTAAACATTTGGAAGAAGCGTGCAGATAACTGAGGTGGTGACAAAAGTGATAAGGTCACTAATTATCCATGGTATGATACTGGAGGGTGTAACTACACTACCAAGAACGGGTCAATTTTATAATTTAAAAGAACAAAACTCTTGGGAGTGTGCTGTTATAAGAAAAGTAACATCAGGGTGGACTGCTGTTAGCAACTTGGAGTTGATTATTTTCTGAGTACAGCACAACCTGAAGTGTTTTGAGGGAATGACATTGTACATTTTATCCATTTGGAGTTACTTTTAATAACATCCTCTGCCCTTTATGACTTTCCCACGGCAAAAAACCCCCAAAAAACCTGAATGTTACCTGCCTGTTACAAGTGTTTGCACAGGAGACTCCTTCCACCTCACGTATAATCATACAGCATGTATTCAATCCATTAATTATTAGGCTTTGATTATGTGTAGAGTCCGTCATACCAGTTAAAATTCTTGTCCTTACACAACACGCATGGTCAATATAGGTAAGGATGAAAAACACTGGAGAATTTCTTTGAAAACAACTTTTACATCTGCAAAGATTTCTAGTCAAGAAATATTCAGGCCAGACCTGAATACTACAGACAAAAAACAAATGACTGTCTAATTTCTATTGGTTTCTACTGACAAAATTCTCACTTTTCATGTTAGCTGTATCAGTCTTACTGTACCTGTGTACATGAGCATTAACAGACACAAACAAACCCATAATTATTTGATGGAAATGTGATTTATAAATAAAGGCAAATATAACCAAGCCTCTTTGTGGTTATTTATATATCTGGCAAGACAAGAGCTAAACTTAATGAGGTTAGTTGTCAAGATCAGGCTACTGGAGCGAGACCCTCTTAGACAAATCAAAGGCATTTGTACAAGATGTCTAGGGCATCGGTATTAGAATTTCAAAGTGCGTCTGATTGTTTGATCTCCGTTCCAAAAAAAAAAAAAAAAGATGGTTGGGAAAATCATTAGCATAAACCCAGTTTTAAATATGTTTTCCCACAATCCTTCTTAGGATCCATAATTAAGCTGGCTGGAGAGATTTCCAACTTCCCAGATGACAAATCCATTTGCTATTTATGCTGCAAGGAATTTTGGGAAGATGGTAACGTGGAGAGTGAAATAGTGAAAATATCTTCACTGCAAAAAATGGCATCTAAGCAAAGTGAAAATATCTTGAATATATTCAGATTTATCTAACATTTCCTATTATTAGATTACAATAACCAAACCACTATTTTTTATACGTTTTTGCTCATTTTAAGCAATTATTTCTAGAAAAAAGCAAAATTATCAGCAAATAAAATCAGAAAATTTAAAGCTTGAAATGAGTAAACACTAACATTAGTAAAAAAAAAAAAATCTAACAAGCTTAGATTTTATTTATAATAATTTCATAATAACAAATATAAGTTTGCCCATTTTCAAGGCATTTTCACTTATAAAAGATATTTTTGCAGTATTGTACTAATAAAAGTAAATGGATATATAACTACATAAACATTTTTACTAGAAAGCAGTATTTACAACTATTAATAATCCCAACAGCAAATATTTAAACTATAGTTTGTGACCTTTAGAGCTCACTTTGCCCTAGAGCATATTTCTGATAATAATACAAATAGCTCATATTACATAATGCAAATACAGCTACAGCAACTTCATTTCGCACTTTCATTTGCTGAAAGACCACGAGAGAGAACATAGCAACTGTTTCCGCTTTACAGGTAGCGAGTAATGATATTAAATTCACAAAAATGGAATGAAAATTTCTCAAAAATGCAGTGCAGGAGAATATAATAATAAATTAGACCAATTTGTGTGGATACCAACTGATTCCCAGAGTGCCTACGGCGCCATCCATCCGTAATCTATCTTCATAATAATCATTCATGCTCTAAATACATCTGAGAGGGAGGATAATAAAACACGCGCCATTCAGCTCCATTGATTTGCATTGTTAATTTGCCGCTCGATGGCTACAGAGAGAGAATAATGACGAGCCACTTAAGTGCACTTAAAGGCTTCGGCAAATCCAAACATCGCTGTCATCTGCAATGAGGCCTGACAATAAGCTTCACTTTTGTCTTTCCATAAGGACACAAAAACATATGGGCCTACATTATTTATCCAGCTGATTTGACTCCTAGGTTATATTTAAGTCAAAATGACTCATTTGAAACTATATTTCTTTTTCCAGTGTAAAATCATTTTTAAAGTCATCATATTTCTATTGCAGAAATAATGTTCAGGCTGTCTTGACCCAAGAGGAACAAAGTGAAATACAAATTCTGGAATATGAAGGGTCTTGTAAACCTGAATCCAAAAAAAGTGCTTTTAGTCGACTCCCACCTGTGCCATGTACTCGCCATCAAATGTAGAAATCTGCCTGAATGAAAAGAAGAATAATGTAATGTGTGTAATGTAGGGGTTATTTCTTTTGGATTAATTTGTTTTAATTTATTGATTTTTGTATTCATTCATTCATTCATTCATCTGAAGCCTAATCTGGGAACACGTGAGTGTGAGTCTATCGCACCATGCACACACATTCACACCTAAGTGTATTTTCCACATGTGGGCTGCAGCATCCCTGTGGATTGTTGTGGTACTGTAGGGATCTATCCAATTTTTTTTTTTTTTTTTTTTTAAGTAATTGCATATTCATTATGGCAAACACACAAAAGACTTGCTCATGTGAAAGACATAACCCTAATAGACTGATGTTTTTACATTAGTATATCAGAGCCTCAGTGTATATTAGGTATTTTAATGCAGTTAGGAGATCAGAGTCAAACGGACATCCCTTGCAGAAGGGTTAAGCTGCCTTTCACAAGCTCCCCCAACATGCTTGGGCTGACCCATAACCAAGTTAATGATTGGAATATGAAACGTCAAGGACTCGGGAATTTAATTCCCATAGGCTAGCAGTCATGGCTGTATGGTGTAAGTTATACTCAGAGTGATGGAGTCTATACAATCTGACTTCATCGCTGCTAGACACTGTAGCTCTCCCCTGTGTGGCTGAATGGGATGAAAAATTAGTGGCTGTTATGCTGCCAGCAAAAAGCTATACTGTACTATAGCAAGCTCAGAAAGCTGTGGTGAAATGGTACTTCCATCATAAATAATGTAGACATCCTGGAGGGGGAGGGAGAGAGAGAGAGAGAGAGAGAGAGAGAGAGAGAGAGAGAGAGAATGTGATGATGGTGGAGAATGCAGCCAGACCTCACAATTGAAAATTGCAAAGCCAAAACAGGAGCCAACATAAATCATTCATTTCTAAAGTACACACAAAACACATTAAATTAATTAATAAATTCATTCATTAATTTTAGCAATTGCAGCAATAGAAGCAGCATTTAGTTGTCAATTCTTATACAAGGTCTTCCCATGAATATGCTATTATGTGGAGTTTGGAATGGTTAAGGTTACGATGAGAGGCCGAGATGGGGGTTTGTAGCTTTACTCACAGTTCCATTTGTATTAAGAATAAAACTCGATGAAAATGCTCTGGCTGGATATAATTCCTCAGAATATTATGCAAGATTGAATTAACCTTATGTCAGCTGGGATAACATATGTCCACATCAGCCCAGGAATGTAATTTGCTTAGGGGTGGATAGGAAAGTATTGAGAAGAATAGTAACTGGGAGTCTGAGATAGTACTCTATATATATATATATATATATATATATATATATATATATATATATATATATATATATATATATATATATATATATATATATACATATACACACACATACACACATATATGCTCACACATACAAAATCTACAAGCTAATGAATTAACAAGGGTGGAAAATACTTGACTAATTGGACATTGTTACTATACTTAAGCATTGTTTTCATGTATTTATACTTGAGTGTTCTTGAAATTGAATACTTGTACTCTCACTTAATTACATTTACAAAAAAATCCCCTCATTTTTTTCCCCCTTAAAATCTTATTTAGATCTTAAAAGTACTCGTTACAAATCTCTTCCAGTCAATGACTGTATTCTACACAGCAATAGAATGAGCTCAGTTTCCAATCATCCAAGCATCCAATCATTTCAGGTTTAAAGCATCCAATCAAGTTAAATCAACCTACAAAAACACTTGATAATCATGCCAAATTGTCACTGGCCATAACCATGCTACACAATGTAGTTAATGCTATAGCTATCCATGTGCATTTGAAGATTGATAATTCACCAGACTGAAGTGTGGAACTTTAGTGGCACTGGCCCTACCTCAGTAAAATACACTTTATGGCCAAAAGTATGTGGACACCTGACCATCACACTCATATATGCTTGCTGAACATCACATTCCAGCTTTTGTCCCACTTTGCTGTTATAATAACCTCCACTCTTCTGGGAAGGCTTTCCACTAGATTCTGGAGCATGGCTTTGGTGATTTTCCCATTCAGCCACAAAAGCATTAATGAGGTCAGGCATTGACGTTGGGCAAGTCAACGTTCCAATTCATCCCAAAGATGTTCACTGGGGTTGAGGTCAGGGCTCTGTGCAGGCCGCTTGAGTTCTTCCACTCCAACCTTTGCAATGCTACAGCATACATAGACATCATATACAATTGTGTGCTTCCAAGTTCGTGGCAACAGTTTGGGAAAAAACCACATGAGGCATCACTTTTCCCTGCCCAGATGGCATGAACTCCATCTAATTTGAAAACATATGCTAGGTGACTAATTTGCTAACATTAACTGGCTACATTTATCTAAATTAGCCTGTTTTCTTCACTAATACCAGGTTGGACCAGCATTGATTCTAGTAGCTAATATAATTAGCTAGACAGCGAGTCAAATTCTAACTAATGGTAAATATTGCAAAGTTACAGAAACCAAATGATGTTTTCAGGCAAAACAGCATAGTTGCTTTAAAACAAAAATCATCTTATAACAGTTTTAGATCAGTAATAAAAGGTACCTGACATTAAAAAGAAAACTGGAATTTCATCAGGCAAAAACATCTACTTTTTACTTTTTAATACTTCAGCGTATTTAAAACTAGATACTGGATACCTTTTTAATCGAGTAAGACTTTGACACATTACCTAAGCTTTCACTTAAGCATAAATTCTCAGTATAAATTCTTCATCCACCCTGTGTATAAAAAAATATGGTACATTTAAAGGCATACAACTTTAGCGCAACACAACATGACGCATTATTAATTGGATTAAGTACTGTGCAAACAGCTTAAATTTAATTAAAAAAAGAAGTATTCTTTTGCAACAGTGGGAGTCCAAGTCTCCTTCAATGGGATTGACAAGTACAAAGAGGCATGGAAGACACTAGGGCAGGGACTTCCCACTATCGATTGCATCCCAACCTCACCAAACACACCCTTTTGAATAAGAGGATCATCTTCGTGTATTATACAAGATGGAGGTTAGGAAACAGTGAAAAACGGCAATAAATTGCAATAAAATGCTCATGCCCAAAACTGACCTACTGGAACTGTTTCAAAACCAATCACACAATGCAGTCCACAAGGGAGCCTTTCAAATTCTGAAACATTTACACACATGACTCCTCCTACAGCTGCTGTGCTAAACCCATTCATATCAAATCTCATTGTGATGTTTCTTTCTAATGAAAACGCATCAATGTAGATGAGACAGGCCACAAAACCTTCTTTATTTAGATTAAACTCTTCCATTATCCAGATCACAAGTACATATTTAACGAGGACGCAGACACAGACTGAAATTGTTGAACCGAGAGAGGCGTTAAAAAGTAAACTCCAACTCGGGGAGACGCCGACACTGCGCCAAGCTCTCCATTAAAAAGACACTGATTATTGCATTGTGTTTTAAAAAACTCTGATTGCTCTTTCAAGCTTGCAATTTGCATGTTTCATTTTACGGTGGTGGGTTTGTAGCCGTGTTAAATAACAAAAGAATGGAAAAAAGCAAAGGAAGGAAAGAGCATGGCATCTGTTAATGCTCTCAGCGATACATCACTCTGTTAGATTCCATTTGTGTCGGAATTAATTGGTTTGTGTGGACGGGTAATGAAGGAAAATGGCAGTGTTTATCGTCACACACCCGTCATTAAAAGAAGAACGTTTGCCTGGCAGGCTGCTGACATTTGCACAATGTTCAAAAACAGTGGTGGCTTCGTTTTGAGGGAACAAATAAAGCTATGAAATGGCTTTTGGAGGGCTGTTCAGATTGCTATATACATTTTCTGCATGTACAGCTGTGGTGTGCTTGCGTGTCTATTCCTACACTACATAAATTACAGCAAAGTAACTTTGGTGAAATACGTAATTTTAATACAACATTGATATTTAGAACACACACATGATCTTAACAGTACCTAAGATTCATTTTGTAATGAAATTGAGTTGACTTCTTTACTGTAAACATTAACATGTTGGTCTATTTTCACTTTGGTTAACGGTTTCCTACATTAACCCATACTGTGTCTTTGATTACCTGCTGATATTGGTACCAATGAGATTTAACCCTCGCTTCAGTGAAGAAAGTGATGCAGCAGCGCTTTAGTCCTTTAGCCTGTCCAGCTCTCTCTCTTCATCCATACACTCTGCTCAAACAGATACAATTTTATGCTAATACCACCATCAACGCCATCGAGCTCGTCATCTGTTGGTTAGCAAACTAGTCAACTTTTTTCCACTATGAAATGCTACATATTTTGACCCGTGATGAACTTAAACTTTGACGGACGTCACGTCCGGGATGTGGCTGGAATTAGAGTGTCCTAAATAAAGGTCCATCTTAAAATCATACATCGATGTTTACGCATTGTAACGATACATCAGATCGTTGGTTATTCGATAGATACATCGATCCATATCGATGGATCGTTACACCCCTAGTACCAATACAGATACATTTACACACATGACCATGCAGAACACGTCCTCTTCTGGGTGACACCTGCTAGTGATATAATTCATTAGTCTTTTCCATGTATACTACAAACAGTACTAAGAGTATAAAAGGATGTTCAGTATGAGAATATTGTGAGTAAGAGTCCTGGGATGAGCACAGGACAGTTCTGATGATTACAGCAGCAGTTCTTAGGTAAAAATCTACAGTGTCTACATGAGATTCCCCACCGACATAGTACAAGTTAAGCACAAAAAACAAGACATTTCGGACAAAGGTCCTTCGTCAGCTGTGCCAGCATGATGATTCTAAAGCTGTAGGAGTTGAAACATGTTAATTTTAAAGAGCAAGTAAAACTTTGGGACTTTTGTCCAAAATATGCTTTGTGTACTTTGCTTATTACGTCGCTTTTTACAAATCCAGAATACAATAGATGCTGTATTGCAAGTTTTAAATTTCAAATTAGTATGTAAGCAGGTTAGTTAGTGCTTACATACTGATTTGAATTCGAAGCATGTGCGTTAAGGACAAAAAGGCAGTGCAGTAAAACAGATTGTGGCTCATGAGCCCTGTTAAGAGTCAAAAGTTGAATGTCCAGAATCAGAGGGGCAAGAGACACCCTAGGCTATGCCAACTGTTTTCCACTACTAACTCAAACACAGCCCTCTTTCAGCCTTACGAACCCATGCCGGGAATTCCTGGACAAAAATTTAAAATGCCGCATATTTTGCTACAAAGACAATCTGTAGCCTTGTGAAGTCATATGAAAATAAAATGCATGCGGAGCTGCTTAAATATGATGACATATCAAATCCAAGTTCAATGTTTGGTATGACTTTCTGATCACTTCAGTAGAAATAAGAAAATGTCTCAAAATCACAGCTGATTATTTAAAGCTTTGGCTCTTTTGTCAATTAATGTTTACTATCTAAAATGCTAAGACTATTATAAAATTGTGGATCCAATAGATATACAAAAAAAACATTATTATTCACTTAAAATACTATCATTCCGAGGGCTGTAAAGATTAGCACAGGGAATATATAATGTTAATTCTGTCCAGAAGGCCAGTCATATTTCAAAATGATTCAAATATTTATCAGATCTTTTAGTGATGAGGGTAATTAACTCCTAACAAGATGGGTAATGTGCCAACGGGAAAAGGAAGCAGCTAATTAGTCAAACTCCAGCCATGTTAAACCAAAGGAAGTGTGAAAGTTGATGAGAAGTGCAGTGATGGCTTTTTCTGCTTCAGTGTATTAAAGAAGAGTCAGTTAGGCTGCCTGACATCTCCATATAACTTTGGGTAACAAAGCTTAAAACCTTGGGAAGTAGAAGGAATCTCATTCATATAAAAAAGATGGTCTCAGTCACACACACCTACATACATACAGTATACACTCGCACAGATAAATGCATATATTCTTACATACATATTGACATGACCTTATCTGTGTATTCTATTCTTAATGCTGTTTTATAACAGCAATAACAGGAAATAATGCACTTTGTGGATGTGACTGTAAATTAATAGAAATACATGTCATTCTTTAATAAAAAAAAGAGCTAACTTTGGAGTTGTAATGGTGTGTAACAATACTACATCATGTCACATCATGTTTTATTGCTTATTATTAAAACTCAGTGTACCTTAATAGTATTTTAGTCTGAGTTGTAAATTAATCAAGTTGGCATGGTAACAGCACTACATTGTGACTTTGTTGATTATTTTCCTATAACATGCCCAATCTTTTTTTTTTTTTTTTTTTAAACATATTTTATTCCTTACATTATACAATGCAACTTATAGTACGGAAAATATGATGCATGCTCAGTGCTTAGCAGGATGATGTCAAAGTCATAGCAGACCATAGTATGTTCTTAAAATGTCAATATTGTTCTTTTTATCAATTACAGAAATGGCAGATGTTTTATCTGTACACATTTTCATCTAAACTACCTTACAGAACACCGTACTCACAAACACTCATTACACATTCCTACAAAACACAGCTATAACCATGCACTACAAATATACAATATTCTTTTCAGTCATGTGCTGTGTGTATATAATAGATCCGTGTTCATCAGCAGTAATTTCAGAACGATCTTTTTCTTTCCTTCTAATAGACGTAAGGGGTCTATTAGAGTAGGAGAGAATGAAGGTAGCGGAGGAACGACGTCAAATTAAAACCACACAACATTCATCCACTGGCACCCTGACTGCCAATATGAACATCCCAGTTGATAAGACTTTGAGAAGTTACTGCAGTTCACTCACTCATTTTGGATTACTAAATGCCCCAAGCTGGAAACGAGAGGATAAATAGAAAAGAGTGAAAGATGATTGCTAATCAGTGAAGAGAGAGGAGGAGAGTAATTGGGCTAAAACGAGCCGCAATGTCACCAATTAGCCTGAGGAGTGGGAGAGGAGCATGGGCGCACTTTAATTAGAACCGATTTTCGTGTTCTCGGAAAGCAGAGAGAGCGACTCCAAAAATCACTATTCAAAGGAAAATGTCTAAATGAGCTGTTTGAAGCTAATGAGGGGCCACTGCAGAAAACTCATCAGTTTATGAATACAGATTTAACTTTAGTTGTCTGCAGATGCAGTGGCTCTTGTGCTTCTAAAAGTACAATCGTAGTACACTTAGTATATTAACTTACATGTCTTTTCTTCGCCCAGTTTTAAATTTTAACTTTGCTTTTTTCTCAAGCAGACATGTAGAGTCATCTAGATAATCTTCATATAGTATGAAGGAGTTGTCTCTTCATCATTCTCATCCTTCATTCACCAAAAAAAAAAAAAATCAGCATGTATAGGGAAATAATCAATGATGGGTGTGTGTTACGATCCTGAAGCTGATTATTTTCCAGAAACAGCACTTCCTGTAGTGTTTTATTCCACAGCAGTTTACCAACGATCAAAATATTTGTTTATTAAAGGATGACACATCGTACCTTTTGTACCTGTACCTTGGTAGGTCTTGGTGTTTGCTCTAGCAAATATGAGTATGAGAACACTAATTAAAATGATACCATATCCTCCAGGCCACACATTTAACAGCAAGAACCACGCAAACAAATTTAAAGCACAAGAAAAGCACATGTATTATGAAAGCTAATTGTGGCTATGTGTACATTTTACCACAGTTTAGTGAAGATGTTTTTTTCTTGTTTATCAACCTCTACTTTCTTACCGACCTCATTAAAAGTGGTCAAGTAAACAAAATATTTACTGCAGTTCAGACTCTCAAAAAGTGCAATTTTAAATGGATGGTTTAAGCAAAATGGTCTGCGATAGTATTGTGGTCCTCACTGATTGGGTGTTGTGTTTAATTTTGTTACACTGGAGTCTGTGTATCTTACAAATGAATGTTAAATGGAACCACCTTAAAATGTCAATAATTAATTTTTTTAATTCCCATGTGTAAGAGCACCAGTTGTTGTAGTAACTAGTAACACACTTCACAGTGTGTAGACATTTATCTTTCATTTATTTATTTAACAAGCTAAGATATGTCTTTAGATTAAACTGATGTATGACATTATTGACATTATGAGGAATTATTTTTGAATAATCCGACAGGTACAATGTGATTTCCTGATGTTACTGAGTGCAAATCTGCAAGAGCTGGAGATTTCCAAGGGAATGTTATCAAATGTTCCCTTTAATGTTATTAAGCAAGTTTATTATACTGAGCTCGATGATAATTTTGTGTTTAGGTTGATTTTGAGGTGGAACTCCTCCAGCCAGACTGAGATATCTGTAAGGAAATCTATAATATAAAGATCCCTCTATATTTCCTCCTTCTCTTTCCATTCCCACCATTCATCATAGATGAAGATTAGCATTATTGATAGGATTTTACCCAGTAAAGTGGTGTACAACGAGAAGATCAGAGTGCCAAGCAGACATCCTTGACTTACACTAGTCAACTGATAGGACATGCTTTCCTCACTCCTTCACAACACTCCAGAGCAGTGGTTCTCAAACCAGTCTTCGGGGTCCCCCATTTTTGATCTATGTTGTGTTTTGTGTGTATTGGAATACAGTAAAGATGTGGATAAACTGGGGTCCCTGATGAGTTTGAGAATCTCTGCTCTGGAAGACAATCTTCAGACAGGTCCAGCAGTATACAAACTGAGAATCTGCCAGCTGGTTTTAGAGACTGAAAGGTGTCACAACAGTCAACACGGCCATCTTATTGGAGTGGTTGATTTTGAAACCTCACTGTTTGGGTGTAGCAGGTCATTCAGTAAGAAAAAAAAAATTAGTAAAGACAAGGAGGTGCTGTAGTTCTTTATTTGCTGATTGAGAAGTGGCTTCTTGAGAAGTGTAGAAGTTGAGCCTTCTTGAATATGGTGGGGGAATATGTCTGAGGTGAAGGATGCGCATATGATGTAAGTGGGTATAGGGATTAGTGTATGGTAGATATACTATAACTTCTGAGGGGGATAGTGGTAGCTCAGTGGCTAAGGTGTTGGACAACTTCTCTGAAGGTCATGAGTTCAAAGCCCAGTTCTGCCAAGCTGCCACTTCTGGGCCCTTGAGCAAGGCCCTTAACCCTTGACTGCTCAATTGTATAAGTGAGAAATGTATGTTGCTCTGGATAAGGGCATCTGCCAAATGCTGTAATATCTGAGGAGAGATGAGATCCAGGGATTTAGAGATGCCACTATTAGTGAGGGGGGTTCAATGAAGATAGTGATGTGTTGAGTGGGTTGGTGTGTGGCAATAGCTGGCTTCTAAAGGCCAGTGTCGGTGGGATGCGGGTGGTAGAATTGAAGGAGGGGAAAAATGAACAATTTCAGTGGTAACCAATTTCTGTGTAGTTGTAGTGTTAATGGCAGGCCGGTTCTCTTCCTTGAGCTTGATGTATAGTTCTGGAGACATGACAGACGCTCAGGGTGGTTCATGTACAGCAAAGGGTATCTGCTAGAGTATAGCAATGCTTTAGGTTGAATAAGGTCAGCAGCATTAAGGAATTTGTCATCTTATAGTTTGTCTACGAGGATGTTCACTTCCCTGAGGTTAAGAAGAGCATTGTCATCTTCTGAAATGGAAGACAGCAGTTTAGTTCCTTAACAGTGTCTCATCTGACATGGTGGATGATAGAGAGCAAGCTATTCAAAAGAAATGCCACATAAAAAAAAAGTGTGAATTTCCAACTTTTGACAATCAGCAAACTTGTTTCTCCTCTAGGTCCGGTCAAGCAAGGAAAATGAGAGGTTTGTTGAGAGGCAGCTGGTATTCTTGCAAAATTTTGTCTTATTTTTTTTTATTTTTTTTTTTTTATTGGTTGTATATCTATATTATTAATGGTCTAAGTTCAGCAGTGCACTGGATTAAAAGATCAGTTATTGCTCCTGGCAACCTCAAGGCAGTGAAACTCCTCACTCCAAAATCAGAACATGGCGTCAAAATTTTGTAGAAATGCTTGGGTTTCAAGATTTAGCCTTAAAAAAAATCAATATTATTGTCCGGAGATCGCGAGTTTGAGTCCCAGCAATGCCACAGCCGTCTGTGGCCAGGAGTCCAAGAGAGCAAAACTGGCCGTGCTCTGAGTGCAAGGGGTGGCATACTCTGTCAGCTCATCAATAAAACAAGATCACAATTCACATGTGATTAAAACTTTTACATGTTATGAGTTTGCTCGAGGGTAGGTTTATAGCTTCTCTTTCAGATTTTACAATCATTCTTGTTTACTTTAATAACTCAATTTTACATACAAGTGAAGCAAAAAAGAAACAAATACAGAGTGATAAGAGTGTTAAACCTCTCCCTAAGCTTGATTCATAACTTGAAGCAGTGAGTATTGCCTAGAGAGCCAAACGTGAGAGGGCCGGCACTAATAATCACTTTTTCCCTGCAGTTTGCACAAAGCTGAACTGAAAGCTTTAAGCTTCCATTACATTTCACATTATCTACATTAGCCTAGTAGCACCGGTTCAAGTAGAAGCAGAAGCATCAGACACCAAATATCTTGGCCGATTAACTACAATCGGAGTAAATTAGATTTTTTTCTTCCCAGCCTGCTTCTTTAAAACACATACACCACTAATCCATTTATTTACAATCCATTTTCATGGTGACATTAATCAGTTTAAATGCGTTTCAAATTGAATTAGAATAATTTAGCAAATAATATATACTTATATACATATA
>CM040456.1:31148276-31190778 GCA_022758105.1 Pangasianodon gigas | reverse complement strand
ATATATATATACACACACACACACACACACACACACATATATAAATTTAGCAAATATATATTTAAAATAATTTAAAAACTGAATTAATATATGTCTATGTTCACCATTTAGAGTCACTTTTTTTTTTTAAATCAAGGAAGTTTAACTAGTGGGAATAATCAATCACTAATTATTTTACTAAAAATTTCAATAAAATCAACTCGTCCCTCACAGTCTATTTTGCTTTCTCAGTCAAACTTTCACTAAAGGTCTCTAGTCTAAAAGCTGTAATGCAATATTAAAATATTAAAACGTCAAACATAAGCTTGGAGTACCTCTTTCTAAACAGAAAATGTCCCTGGGAATATAAAGTACCATAGTTAATGCATTACAGCATTACATAACCATCATAAATATTCTGTAGATAAATATTTATATTATGTAAGGTGTATAGACACCGAGGCTAGTTAGGTAAAATGGTCTGTTTATTTGTGTTGCACTGATGTGCTGAAGACCATATGTTCAGTTTTACATACCTTATCAGAGACCACACTCTCTTCAGTGAGCATCCAATAGCCACTGTCATGTAATGTTTACAACTCTGTAAATCTGCAGTCTGGAAAGGAAAGGAAAGAAAGAGAGGGAGAGAGATACTACTATTAAATGTGATATTTTTGAGTGGAAACATGGTTTTAAAGTTAAATGTCACACAATCTGCAGAATTTAAAATGCACCAAATACACATAGATGCACGCTTGCATACACACACACACATGCACAAACAAACATTTGCACATGGAATTGGTGGCAAAAAAAATTCTTCATCTCTATACAATCAAGCATACACACATGCCCAAAAACTGTGTTTAAGAAATTAAGTATGTACACTTAAGAGTCATAGCTAAATACCTAAGACTGGTCACCTACAATGTACCAACTAACTTGAAAAACTATAAGAATGTTAGTATCATGTATACTGAACCAAATGTTCTGCTCTGGCTGTGTAACTGCATTCTCTATACGTGTGTGTGACAGACTGGGAAAACCCTTCACCTGGTCAAATTTTGATATATTGTTCTGGAAGACTCTTGAACTGACATGTGTTTTTTTCTTCATGTAGCTCAACCAGAAGTAAAGTTCTAGTATATTACAATCAAGAAAATTGCATTTACTCATACTGTCATTACTGTACGCTGTCGTCTATACAGTGTGTAAGCATTCTTCTCTGTTTTGATGATGGCACAAGAGCACTGCAGACATTTTGACAGCAGGTATCTGATTATATTGAAATAATTAGGCTTACAACTTGTGAGAAAAGCAAATTTGCTAGGAATGTTTAAGACATTTTTAGACAGACAGACTGCATTTACCAGCAAGTTTGTTAATCCCTGGAAGTCTATGCTTATTTTTGCATGTTTTTTTTTTTAATATGTAGGTTTTAGTGCCACAGTGCTCGGTGCTGCTGCAACAGGATTGAGTCCCTTTACGAGTGTGTGTGTGTGTGGAAAGAGATGCCTGCAGCCGTGACATGTCATGTATACATTTCATACACTGAACACGCATATACACATACACATATGGATCTGCATAATTCTTGACCCAAAAGGCCTATGGTGTTTAGCTATAAATTTTGAACCCATTTCAAATATATACAGCATGTGTTTAATATTTTTTCAGCACAGACAGGGCAACTTGATCTTTGCAAGCTGAAAGGTAAGAAAGTACCCTAAATAAAAACACTCATGTCATTTTAGCTATATAAAATTTTTTTTTTTTTTTTCAAGATCTGTTTTGTTTCATCCAATGGCTTTTCCCAGGCCACCACACATACAGTACATGTTGAACGTTCACCTACGCTTGAGCTAGTTTAGTAGTTATAAATCATTCTGTACACTGATGTATAATTTGCAATAATATTGAATTGTATCGAATACTTTTCTCTCCTCCAGTCTCCAGCTCTCCACTCATGTTTATCTGTGATAAGTGCTGCACTTTACAAGATCAAAGGTCACTTCTCCATGTGTGAAGCATGTTAAAGCATGTTCCAAGAAAAGACAGTAAATTGTGTGCACTGGGACAAAAAGTGTGTGGAAAAAAGCATGACATGCAAAAGGGGAGGGAAGAAAAGTGCGTTTAAGTCCTTAAGTGATCGTCTCTCCAGTGAAATGGGCTGATGATCAAAAAACCATCGGGGAGAAAAAAAGGCTGGAGAAAAGCTGATTTCTCTGTCCAGAGGGTGAAAAGCCATTAGTGAGGTGATCAGGTGGTTACGCCTCCTTTCTCCTCCATTAAAGAAGTGCACTCAGTCTTCCCCCTGCTTCCCTTCACTCCTCTTTCTGCAGCCTTCGCCATAAACAGAGTGCTAAAGTCGGACCTTATATTTACAACAGCCGCAGTGCTCTGTGCTGCTGCAACAGGATTGAGTCCCTTTACGAGCGTGTGTGTGTGTGTGTGGGGAAAGAGACGCCTGCAGCCGTGACATATCATGCATACGTTTCATACACTGAACACGCATATGCACATACACATATGGATCTGCATAATTCTTGACCCAAAAGGCCTACGGTGTTTAGCCATCATCAGCATTTTCTCTCAGCTTCTCAGCTAATAACCCTCGTTCCATCTTTCCATTAAAAAGCTCTTTGAGGAAATAAAGGAGCATTTCTGGCTTGCTAGCTCACAGATTTTCAGACCTTTTTCCATCGACCTCATACATCTCAGATATCAACAGAGGAATATCTAATGACCCATAGGCCATGATCGATGGCTATGCTTAATAAGACCATGGAGAATAGTGCACAGCTGTGTTTTTTTTCTATACTTTTAAAGAGCAAAACTTTGCTATCTAAGCCTGTAGCACCATGTTTCATTGATATGGTGTGAGCAGAGACAGCAAAGGGGCTGTTAGCACAAATCATAACACTGTTTTCATCTCACTGGCTTAGAATAAATGAATATATATCTATTTTATTGCACAAAGTAGAATGTAATCTAGCTTCCAGGCTCTAACTATGAGTCCTCCAGAGTCGGATACAACATCTAACATTATTCTCACATTGATGACGGCTGAAGTGAAGTGTCTTGCACTAGTTCTAAATGAATGTTATACCAAGTTTTACTAAGCAGCGATCAAGAACAAATAAGTACCAGGAGTAGGAGATCATTTTAAATGGACCACATTAGCATTATTCATGTCTGCGATCACTAACTGAGAAGGTCATTTTAGTGCTGTATATGGTTTATACTGTATGTGATGAGGTCTTGGTCATAGTTTGGCAACTAACAATGTCAATAAATTGCATGCAAAAAAAAACAAACTGGTTTGCTGTTGTATGATAAAGTGGATGCTAAAAGCTTACAGCAACTCCTGTCAGGTCATATCAGTACAGAACACATGCATACATGAAGAGTTAAGTAATTATAAAAAAAAAAAAAAAAAAAAAAAAAAAAAAAAAAAAAAAAAAAAAAAAAAAAAAAAAAAAAAAAAAAAAAAAAAAAAAAAAAAAAAAAAAAAATCATGACCACCTGAATAGTGTGATGAACATCAGGTCAATAAATAGAGTCTGATTTTACTAATACTGTATGTGATTGCATTAATCGAATATTGATTTTTTTTTTTCCAGTACTGAAGTACAACTCCACAGAGTAAACGCAAAACATGTGGAAGAACAAAACATCTCTGAGCTTAAATCAAAGAAGTCAAGATGCTTGAATAAATCATAAAAGGTTAAACAAAGTGCAGATTTTGGTTTCCCATGGCTTCAAAGTCTTTTGAACATAATATTTAAACTGAACAGTTCCAAGAACACAGTGTGTTGAAGCATATATATATATATATATATATATATATATATATATATATATATATATATATATATATATATAAAAAAAAAACACTTTTGCTATCCGTGACAGACCATCTAAACTGTTTGGTCTGAACACTAAGCAAGGAATAAAACGTTCTGGTGTGTGCTATTATAGGGAAATAATCAATGACAGGCTGTTGTTATGGAACAGAGTAACAGTTACTGTTACCACCCTGAAGTTGATTAATTTCCTATAAACACCCATTACAATTTTGTACACATCAATTGGACAACCATTACAATTTTGTACTTATTAAAGAATTACAAATATTATATTCATTTATAGTGTACTGTTAGTGTAGCACTGTATTGCAAACCAGAAAGCAGTTTCTCATTTTTTTCCCCTGCTACAATTACTCAGTTAGATTGAGACTTTATTTAGATGTAGATCTTATTTAGATCTTTAAATTTTATAGCAAATGTAGTTGTTAATCCTATAATGGTTTTTATGGAGTTGAATAGAGCAGATAAGAAACCTGATCAGCGTTGATATCATTGTATACGTCCAGGCTGTGTTACAGTTTGAGCAGACGTTTTGTCACTAAGGACAGAGGTAGGCTGCCAGAAATGAGATTACTGTTAAAAGAAAATCAAATCAGGGTTAATGCCTCATTCCTCGAGTCCCAGTGTCCAGACATCGGGGATAAAGTCATTGACTCAGCATCACTGTGGCAGGGAGGAGGAAGCAAGGAGAGATAACACTGCACACTATCACTAAACGACCCTCGAAATGACCTCTTAATGGACAGAAATGTGAATTCCAAGCAGTTATGCTTAAACATGCCAGATTTTTAAAAAAATAATGAAATAGAGGAACAAAAGTATACAGAAATCTGAGTACACTGAATGAGTGCAAAAAGAATGCTTTATCAAAAATATAAATCATTACTATTCAAGATGTTTTTAGCTGTAACATACATTTTTCTATTCTGACACTATATATGATTTAAAGTCAACACATTTAACAAAGATATGGTGACTATAACGATAATATACGATGATAATAAATATTTGTATGATCATTTTTAGAAAATCTTTTTTTTCTCCTTCTTTTTGTAACACATCCAGCATTAAAGTAAATTAGCAATATTAGCCAATACAAGCTATCAGGCTTTGAGGTATAATTGAAACAAATTCTTCTAACTATTCATATTATATACCTTCTATTTTTAGCCATGTTTTACATTTTCACAAACACATTCATCTCTCTCCACTCGACTCCTCGCTGTCTTCAGATTAAAGTCATTTATGTTTTAACTCATTTCCTGCTCATGATTTTTTGCATAACGTTAATGAACATACAGAGAATATTACGACTCGCATGCAGCTTCATTTTTCAGTAATTCCAGTAAATGAGCACATGAAGTGATGAAAGGAGTTTAATGACTATGTATATTAAGCTTTTGTTGGTTAAATTGTTTGTATAACGGGTATTTTAGTGATTGAAATGTTAGAGGATAATCATTGAGGTAATTACTATTCTTATCATAATCATTCCTCTTGACACTTATTATTCATTCTTTTATCCAGTGGTAGATCATATTTTCTGAGTATAAATTCTAGTGACACATCCTTGAACAATGATAGATTTGATTAAATTGAGTGTCAGACAGCAAAAACGATTTCTCTCCCAAATAAAGATGGATTAAACTGATTAAATCCAATGAGTTTATTACAGACAGGAGACTTCTTCCATAAAGTTTAAGCATCTCTTTACAGAAAACTTATCAATACTATAATCAGCATTTATATATTTTTCTTGTTAAATGACACTTTAAATCTGTTTATTATTAGCCTTATATTATGTGGAGCATCCGTCATAGAAGTCCATTTGAATGAGTTGTTACTATATAAACAATAATGTATTAGAACAAGCTCATTAATATAAACCTGTGATTACTAATAATACCTTCACAGTACCCCTTTAGTGTGTACTTCACAGTACTAATAATACCTGACAGTACTAACAATACTGTCAGAGCTGCTGGTATAGTAAATTAATCAACGGCTTCTGCATCGAGCATTCATCATTGCTGTGGTATAAAAAAAATTAAAGGTATTTTTGCTCATTTATGGGGTATTTGTGCTGTAAAAACTGTGCTTGTATGCATTTTGAGAAGTAAAACTTCAAAGAAAACCTTCTGTGCAGGTTGAGAAAATATTACTATCTGCTCTGATGGATTTTTAACCTCTTTTCTCTCAATTTCCTAATTTCCACCTTGTAAGCTAGTTCTCCTCTATCATGC
Organism: Pangasianodon gigas; assembly: GCA_022758105.1. Taxonomy (NCBI): domain Eukaryota; kingdom Metazoa; phylum Chordata; class Actinopteri; order Siluriformes; family Pangasiidae; genus Pangasianodon; species Pangasianodon gigas. The sequence continues at coordinate 31,184,687 of CM040456.1, read as the reverse complement.
AACAGAGGCTTTTTTAATCTGTTTTTATTCATTTATATGATGATGCCAGTTGTGTGATTTGGTATGAGTGCTGCTAATCCCATTCCCAAGTACTGTATTCCCTGTTGGTGTTAAAAAAACAACATAAAACAGGAACCTTCATATTTAATCATATTTAATTTCCACTGTTCTGACGAGGCCCAATGTGTCATTAGGAATGGCAGAGATTGAAGGAAAAGGGTTAATCTGATTAAATTTAAACGCAGTAAATATCCTGAATAACCAAGTACCCAAAGGCATGTGGATTAAAATCTATCCATCAGTAAGCAAGTCAAGAACAAATACGCTATAATATGTTTGGTTTTGTTAAACTATATTGGATGGATTTGAAACTGGGAATCAGTGGCACAGTTCTTACACAGCAACTAAGACGCAAGGCCATAATCTCATCTCTGTGTGGTTTTTTGTGTAAGAGTTTAAGAATGCATGCATTCGAATGTGCTCATGGCTGGCCTGACCCAAGCTATTAGCCCACATAAAGACCCCTCTTCACTCTCAAGGGCATAAAGGAAATGATTCAAGCTACACCACAGCCCTTCTGTATTTAAAACCACACACACACACTAGTGACTCAAACAGCCACTTATGCATGAAAGTAATTAAGATAATAATCTGTTCAACGAATTACATGCAACGTCATTTTGTTAGTCATACTTGCCTTTAATAGGATACCTTTCAATGAAGTAGTGATGTATAAAAATAATAATGGTGGTTTCTCTCTTGGTTCACCTCCTCTTTGGTCAAGAGGGCATTCAATTTACAACACAATCAGATTTTTTTATGTATCGCATCAGTATATTACATAAATATCCGATAGTAACCCAAGTGTGTCCCCTACATTTAATGTTCTGGAACAACCACCAAAATAGGTTAATTCCTGTTCTCACTTATGTTATAGCAGATATAAATCATTATTCCCTCAACAGCCTCTTTTTTTTTTTACTTTCTCGGAAGTGAACCAGACAAACAATGCATCCTGTCATGTTAAAGAAACTGCAAACACAAACTCGCCCGTCCTGAAGATTTTTCCATGAAAGAAAAAGTTAAAGCTTTACCTTTGACTATTACTGGAGACTCTTTACATAAACGTTAAATAAACTCTCTTTACAGAAAACGTCACCATATCAACAATTACACACATTTTTCTTCAACCGTTTATGCAGAGCATCTGTCAACTCTGTGTTAGTTGTTATGGGTATTAATAAAGAATTTAAATAAATAAAATTAGAATTTGCGTTCGTTTATAAATAATGAACAGTTCTTGGTAGTGGACTCCGACTCTATAAAAGTCAGAGTGAGGGGATTAGGATACTCTCAGGTTACATAGTGAGTTATTTTCCACGTGTCTTAGCTCATTGTGGTAATTATGGACTCATATTTCTCTCATCTATATATGATTCCATTATAATGACATTAATGGGAACATCTCAAGCCCACAATCGATAAATGGATGATGCAACCAGGCCACAGCATGACCGCATTCTGATACAACATACAGCAGGAACAAACTGGGAATTCTGTTTATGATGCTGTACTCTCATTCTGAAACTACGATGGCTTACAGCGTCATGTAATTTGCATAGTAAGTTGGATTGTATTGTATTGTATTGTATTGTATTGTATTGTATATGTATTTATATACATATTTTAAGCTACTGTGCCAGCTATGAGGTATAAGAATGCAATTATCCAATCAGACAATCATGTGGCAGATGCGTAATGCATAATATCATGTAGATACTCACATCAAACATCAGAATGGGGAAATATGTGATCTCAGTGACTTTGACAGTGCCACGGTGGTTAGAGTATTTCAGAAAAAGTTGATCGAGGTGACAGGAAGGCTACAGTAACTCAAATAACCAGTCTTTACAACTTTGAGCATAAAAGCATCTCAGAATACACAACATGCCAAACCTTGAAGTGGAATTTGGGCTACAACAGCAGAACACCACTCCATGTCTTGTATTTACACATAAGCCCACCTAATACATTCTTGAGAATCTCATCCTGGTGGATTTTCAACTTTGGCATGCGTTCACTCTAAACCCCTAACTTTCTTGCGTAAACGTGCATGTGTGAAAAGGGATACAGATGTGATTATTGCTCAGGATGTGTGATTGGGGTGTGGCTAGAGCAAGAGTAAGGAATAATCAAAGCTGTTTATTACAGGACTGTACAAATTGAGTGATAGAGGTTTTGTTCTCGTGACCAGAAGGTTGTGAGTTTAAATCCCAGGATTTTCAGAGAGCCCCTGCTGGACTGTTGAGTAAAGCCTCAATATGCTTGGATGGGATTGTAAATCAACTTGCATAAATGTGTCTAGCAAATGTCTAATAATTTTGCTGTGGTTATCTATTATCACTTTTGCATGATGTACTAAATGAGCTCTGAAGGTATTTTTGCTCACAGGTCGAGACAATGAGATAAATATCAGCCAGAAAAAGCACTGAAACTTAATATTGCTTTGAGAGGTAATCTGTTTGAGAATTGAGAAGCAGTCACCGAGTGCCATCACATCTGCACTTTACTTAATCTATTTATGTTTCCTCTATGCCCATTATGGCAACCGCAATCTGTTAAGGATGATGAGAATGGGAAACCACTAATAGCCAAGTGCAATGTAGTTAATGCCAATACGCAACAGGATACTGATTATTTTAATTGTTTATGCTTGAAAATGTTCAGCTCAAAAATCGATGTAATAATTGACTAAAAATGGAGGAAATGTGCTACAGGGGGAGGGGCACGCCGCCTTAGTGGTTAGCACGTTCGCGGCACCTCCAGGGTTGGGGGTTCGTTTGCCACCTCCATCCTGTGTGTGGAGTTCGCATGCTCTCCCAGTGCTTTGGGGGTTTCCTCCCGGCACTCCGGTTTCCTTCCCTAGTCCAAAGACATGCGTTCTAGGCTGATTGGCATCTCCAAATTGTCCATAGTGTGTGAATGGGTGTGTGTGTGACTGTTCCCTGTGATGGGCTGGCACCCCATCCAGGGTGTCCCCCACCCTGTGCCCCAAGTTCCCTGGGATAGGCTCCAGGCTCCCCGCAACCCTGCGTAGGATAAGCAGTACAAAAAAAAAAAAAAAATGGATGTGCTACTTGAACAAGAGTCTTTATATTTACAAGGACAAAACACTCAATGATTTTTAGTCCCTTGTCTCTGTTCCCTTTCTTCTATCTATCCCTAACGATAATATTTACATTCCCACCTGTGCATGGGATAGGTTTAAAATATTTTTTACAAGTACATTGCTATAAAGTCTGAAGAAATGCATCACTAGGACATGCATTGCAAAGTATACAGAACAGCCTGATTAAAGAAGCCTCTGAGATCATAATGTAGCTCAATACTTATTGACTAAAATAGTTATTGATTGAAGAAGTGTCGTGAAGACAATGTGAAGAAGAAAACGTCTCTTAAGGATTATCAAATGTAATATTGTAACGACTCTAATATTCTGTAAGCACTTGGAGGCAGTGTAAGTGAAATTAACCTGCCTATATTATCTGTGCCTTAAGACACACCGTAATTGAGCTCTGATATTCTCCACCCCTGAAGTTCCTTCAAAATGGAAGGAAATAAAATAAATCTTGTTCTGGGGATATTGTTTTTGCACAGGCAAATGTTAATCTTAATTAGAATCATAAAACACTTCATAAATGCCCTGAAAGAAGAATTCAAATGTAATATTTCTCTCCACTTTGTTATTCACTATTTTTTGTATTTTTCAGGGAATATTGTAGAACAAAACAGGTGTACCAGCTGAGGGAGTGAATGATGCGATTTTTATGTTTTTAAGGTTTAGATAAATCTTCTGATTCTTATTTGACTGAGCTTAGATAAATATCATCCTTTTTCCATAATATCTTCTGTTGAAATTTAACGGAAAAAAAACTGAACATTATGGGAGTAGCTATCTTGGACAATTGGAATAATAGTTAATATGGCTATGATATTTTCTATCTTATAAAAAAATTGTGTATTTAAGAATAAGATCACAGTGTAACAGTGACTGTTTGAAGCATGCATATAAAGATTTATCCATCTTGGGTACCTAAGGAAAATATTTTGTGCGACAGACTTACATTAGCTACATTAGACTTGTAACTTAAGTGCAAAAATTAAAATGAAAATGCTGGATACCAAACATCCTGTTTGAGTCTTATTTAAGACAGCAGATGAACAGAAGAGATTCTCTGTAACATTTAAGATTGCACTGTTGACCTTTTGTGTTCACCTGCTTTTGACATACTTGCATACATGGCTGAAGAATAGATATCTAAATTATGCATCATGAAAAGGAGGTATGAAATCACATTATAAACACCAGTGTAGATGATGACAAAAGCATCATTTATAGATACAGATAAAAAATACTAAAAGAAGGTCAAATGTCCACATGAAGCTTAATATGATCTTACTAAATAATTACAATGATTTTTGCTCTTGTGTTGTTTTTTTTTTATATTCTTTTACATTTAACCACCATGAGCATTTCAGTGTATGTCTTGACATAGGATAAATATAATTTAAAAGAGTTATTTTATCTATTGTTTTTTTAAATCTTTTTTGCAGGTCCACCTGAAATAATTTATATTTATTATTATTATTATTTCTGACCTAAATGAAGGTCTTTAAATGTGTAAACAACCCAAATATGTTAGATACATTCTACAAAGTTAAGAACAGAGAAGAAAAAGAGAATAAAATTTCTTTACTGCTTCAGGGAAGAGGTGGAATATGTACAATGCATATAGATTGAAAAGTATTGTAAGTATTGTAATAGCAATATGCACACAGACAATATAAAGACACTAATGAATGTGTGTCTGAGTGCCATGTTTAATCGGGACAAAAGCCTCCTGCCATGTCCACAAGAGAAATAAAGTGCCTCTGTTTAAAAAGCGTGTGAAGGAAGTGACAGCGAGATGAAAGTAAATCATGTCAGGTAAATACTCTACCTGTGTTTTTTTTACCAGTCATGCAGAGTTAACCACAGGAGGTAAGATTAAAGGCACCAGCTCTCTTTTTTTCAATTTCTCACGTTGCTTCTCACCCCAAACTGACAGCGTCGCATTGTTTACCCCAGAAGGGTCTTCCGTACACTTAAGGGAGTTGTTTGCATTTTGAGTGAAAGTGACACAGGGGTTTGAGCTGTTTTTGGTCTTAAGCACAGCTGTCTGGTCTAGACGTCTATACAACATGGAGTCATAATTGCAAATTGAAAGAATTTGCATCAGAAAAGGGCCAGGGTTTGCTGTCAGGTTAAAATTCTTGTGTGTTTTGTATAAGGAAATAAGAAGTCAATGTTATTTCTTTTATATATATATATATATATATATATATATATATATATATATATATATATATATATGTGTGTGTGTGTGTGTGTGTGTGTGTGTGTGTGTGTGTATAAGAAGTATACCTATGCCTAAAGCATATTTTGGCTTCTGAAAGGGAGAAGCATATCTGAGGCCTACTGATAGAATGTTCCAGAGCCTTGGTGCAAGCCTCATAGAAAAATCAGACTTCATGTGTCATGTCTTTCACATGATTATATGAGTAATATATGATCACAAATTGTGTTTCAGCATGTTATTGTTATGGGGCTTGGCACTAGGATGTATAATAGCGTCATACAGGGCCCGCTTGTCCAAAAGGACAATATATGGTATGGAGCAGAACCAAGTGCGGAGGCAGGCCACCAAACGGCTTCGCCTGAAAACCAGCACCTTGAGCAGGGCACAAACTAGGTAGATTGTATGCTTGTGTGATACTGTAAAGGGTATAGAATTGGGAAATTCACAACCTACGGTTCAACACAAAAGCACCACCACATGGCGGGGAAAATGACAAAACAGCCCTGTCATTTACCAAACTTGAAAGAACTAAATATTTCCTTGGAAATATTAAAAATATTCAGCCGTGAACCTCAGTATTCACTTCTCTGAATCTAAACCTCAGTATTCACTTTTCTGAATCTAAACCTCAATATTCACTTTTCTAAATTTAAACTTCAGTATTCACTTCACTGAATCTTGAAACATAAAATAACTTGATCAGCCTGCCGCCATTTTGTTAACTGGCACAGAACAATGCCCGCGCGCGAACAGAGGCGCGCGGAGGGTTTATGAAGAGGCATGGCCAGGTGCTGCACGTTTACGCTGATTACCTGCACGAGCGCGCCGCGTTATAAAAGCCCGTATAGGTGGCCGCGGATTTGCCTGGGAAGGCACGCGCGGGGTTATAGTTATACCTTGCAACTGGCAGCATGTGAACTATAACAACATTAACATGTGAAAATAAGTTAGTCATGTGTGTAAGAGAACACCACATGCTCTACATGTCAAAAATGAACGTGTGAAGATAAATTAATCATGTGGAAATAAAAAACACATCACTTACCTGTGGAAAATTAACAAGTGAAAATCTATCGTGAAAATAAATGAATCATGCCATAAAACATAAAAGCGTCTTACATGTGAAAAGTAATCACGTGAAAATGAGTGCATCATGTGATAAAATCACATGTGAAAAAAAAAAAAATGTATGTCCTACATATGAAAAATTAAACCGTGAATATAAACAAATGGTTAATATTGTATGTGAAAAATAATAATAAATTAATGAATAAATAAAGACATGAATGATGTGGGTGTTGGGGGAAATCACATGTGGAAATAAAAACAGATGCACTATATGTGAAAAGTTCACATGTGAAAAATGTGTGAAACATAACCTATAAGTAATATATACATGTGAACCTCATGTGAACACAAAAACAGTCAGCTTTCTGTTTTAGCCGAGATCTAGGAACAGGATCGACTGTTATGTTCGATCAGGAACGATGACACGACTGCGCTCAGACTTAACATGTGGCAAGTTTTTGAAGTTTGAAACTATGTCTTTAAACTCTAAATCAATTCAGCAAACAGAGTTATCAGAAAACATTTGCTGTAGGCTAATACAATATAACCAAAGTGCAAACAAATGCATCCAAAGAGCAAAACTGCTTCTAAATGAAATTACTACAATCCAAGCCAAGGTTCAACTTTATCAAATATGAAATGGAAAAAGCTGTTTGTTTGGAAATCTACAGAGAGCGACCATTTTGCTTCCATCTGTCCACACTAGGGTTATGTTCTAATTCAATTTAATCCCATTTACTCCCAACGCTTAACCAGATCTAAACATAAGATCAGTTTTACATTGCAAATTCTACAACCAAGGACATAAACCCTGGATGAAAGAAAGGAATAATTTCCTCAAGTTCATAAGATTGAAATGAAACAAGAGGCACAGAGCCATCACAGGCAAATGGGATCCGGGGATTTTATTTAATATCTGACACAATTTACTTTATTATCCCCAATTTGGACTAAATGAAAGACAGGGAAGAAGAGAATTGCTTTTTTGGAGCCTGAAACAACCACAGCACCAAAATAATAGAGTGATATAAAACATATAATTTCTCTCATAGTCCATTGCTCTTCTTCATTTAGATCATAAAGCATCAAATTAGGCCTTGGCTGTTTGTATATCCTGACTTTTTCAAAAATATAATTTCAAAATGGTCGAATAAACATGTGGAACAACTTTTCTGATGCACTTTACATTATAAATATCATTACTCATACGTTCAAAATGTGGTTTTATCACATCACTGTTGAATTCTTGATTGTAATTGGTCAGAAGATGTTATTTTATTTAATCTTTTATTAAAAGATTAATTTTCTGTAACAGCAGCCTGGACAAACGTTCCAGCTGTGAGACAAATCACAGGTTTATATTCATTCTAATACTTTATCGTTTCTATAGAAACAGCTTACACAGGGACTGCAGGCAAACACTCAGAAATAGATTAAAACTGTGTGTGATTGTTGATTTTCTCTTCAGACGAGACAAAAAAAAAAAGAGGCTGGTGGATAAGCAGATGTTCATAGCTCTTATAAGTGATAACAGGAAGTAACTTCCACAACATTAAATGTAACTATAAATGGATAAAATGTACAACAATATTATTTCTTAATTTAAAAAATGGTTCTGGTTGGCACCTGGCTGTAAAAAAATAATCAAATTTGGGGTGGTGATAGTAACTCCACTTCATGTTGTTGATTATTTTCCTTTAACACCATGCCCATAAGTGTTTTATTCTTTACATGTGTCTCCTGACAAATATGCCTTTCACATCCCAGATAGAAAATAAGTGATGTTTCAGTGCCATCAACAAACTCATTCGGATCTGCCAGAACAAAGCCACATTTCATCTTGACCAAGATCTTTAGCATGATATGAACCAGAACATAGAGCTTGGCCTTGTTTGGCCCAAAACTAAAATACCAAACAAGCATTAGATATGGTTGACTGCTACCAAATTAAAAAAAAAAAAAAAAAATCCATAATACACAAAAACCCAGTTCTGTGCAGTGTTTTTTTTTTTTTTTTTTTTTTTTTAAATTTATTGTGAGTGTCTCATTAAAGAAAGGGGAAACAAACTTTCCATAAAAGTTTTTTGTGTTAAAACTCTAACCATTAGTAACTCTTACTTCTTTTGTCTCTTTTTATAACTGCATTAAAGAAGTCTTATGCTAATTATTTTCTAGATTCAGTCATGCTCAGCAAACTGACCAACATCAGTTGAAACTTTTATTATCCTATTTCTTTAGGGAACATAATTCCATATCTAAAGCAGGCCTAAAAAAGTTAGTAAACTCATAGCTGGATATTTTGTCATAAATTAAGAAAATCAAACCTCGTACTGAAGAATTCTTACAGAATACATTTATGTACAACTAGCAATTATGTACGTGCCATTTATTTCAGTAGGCCTCATGCGCTTGCTGTGTATGAAATGATTTAGTACGAATAAAGAACGATATAATTTTACAGTGGCTAGACAAGACAATTAATACATTATACACTGACAGTTTGAAACTTATGTGTAGCAATAAGCAAAGACTCTGAGTCTTATAGCAGAGTCAAGAACTGTTTCTGGATATCTGAGGCTACACAATGTCCCTGGCATACAAAGTTTGTTTAAGGATTTAGTTAAAAAAAAAGAGCTTTAATTAATGTTCATATCAAACATCCCAATGAGAAAAAAAGTGATCTCGGTGACTTTGACCATGGTATGGTTGTTGCAGTTGGTTAAGTATTTCAGAACCTGCTGATCATCCGGAATTTTCACACACAACAGTTTCTAGACTTTACACAGAATGGTGCGAAAAACAAAAAACATCCAGAGACCGGCAGTTCTACAGGCGGAAACGCCTTGCTGAGAGGTCCGATTGGTTCACACTGATGGGAAGGCTATGGTAACTCAAATAACCACTCTTTACAACTGTGGTGAGCAGAAAAGCATCTCAAAATGCACAACAGGTTGAACCTTGAGGCAGGTGAGCTACAACAGCAGAAGACCACATCAGGTTCCACATCTGTCAGACAAGAACAGGAATCTGAGGCTACCAGAGGCACAGCCTCACAGAAACTAGACAACTAAAGATTGAAAAAAAGTCCAGGTAACATTTTTCATGTGTATAACATGCTATTATTATCGCCACTTTCAATTACTGCTGTAAAGAAACAGCATTTTAGTGATAAAATACATATTCACATATCTTCGCAGAGTACAGGCACAACAGTTATTTTTGAAATAACTATCAGAGAAAGCTTTACAGATGGTTATTCACTCATTACGCATTAAAGTGGAGAGTAGATTAGATTTAATGTTTGAAAGCCCAAGAGTTTGGCCTTGTCACCAGTGACATTAGCATGTTAGCGGCTGGTTAAATTGCTCCATAATGAGGGTTGAGAATAAACATCAATACCCGCAGTGCTAGTGTCACTTGTTCCTTTAGGTGTGTGGGTGCCTTCGTTTTGGTCAGAGTTAAATCCCTTCAGTTCATCAGCTGTATGTGTCCAGCACATTTCACACTGCTTTACAGGATCAGAGCTTTGCAGAAGGGGGAGTAAAATAGGTGATGAGTCTGATCGCTGAAGACTCTGAGAAGAGTGTGTAAAGTTCAAGAGTCTTGATCTATTGTTATCCCAGTCAGTGTACATGTGTATAAATCCCCTTTTATTTCTCTAGTGCTTGTATTCATACAGCAAGCCTAAGCACGCTTCTCTTCTCTTGCTTTTCTCGCTAGCCCATTTTTGCCTGAACAACTCGTACTTTCATCCTACCACCTCTGGCTTTTACACTGCGTGGGTTCTGGCACTCTTGCCGGGCATGAATGCCGCAAGGTTATTCATCATCCAGTGAAGCTTTAGGCTGATCATTTAGCTGGAAGGAGATAGAAAGCTTTGTGTATGGATTCCTTCTTGGAAGGAGTCTCTAGTGTCATTGCTTTTTAACAGTCAGAGGTGAATCTGTACCTTTAATTGTAGGAACCTTTAAGAACGAGGAGAACGGATGGAGGACATTTCACTTTGAGAATTCTCAGTAACATGAAAAGCTCTGTAATGTTAGTGATAATAAAAGATAACCATGGGAAAACTGACATGGTATAAAAGAATAAAACACTTGGGGACATGCAGTTGTTGAAAAATATTGAACTTTGGTAACTCACACCACCTAGATGTTCATTTTCCTCTATCAGAATGCCACATCGTGTTAAAATATGCTAATTAAACATGGTTGTTATACAACATGCTATTATTCTTACACTATTGCTGCCCAATTATACAGTGAAAGCTAGCATGACTAGAATAAATATTTGCTAACATTATTACTGGATAAATGTAGCTATAAAATCAGTATGAGGAGAACCCAATCTGAGTTTGATGAGCTAAGGTGAATTTTATGAAATATGTCTTGAATGTTTTGTGTATAGTGTGCACGCTGTAGCCATTGTACTATCCTTACACAATTTGTTGATCCCCCCTGTGGTCTAAAAGTCTAAAACTAAGAGTGCTTACTTGAAGGAAAAACTGCCTCAAAGATGAAGAACTGAGCACTGGTGAGCCCAAATAGGACGTTTGCCAAAAACATAGTGTCTGATGCCATAAAATGAGTCCCTTGATTTAATATGAACCTCCTTGCCCTGGCCTAAACCGGAAAGGGTGCAACATTACCCTCACAAAGATATTCAGGATAAGGCTTCCATTTAGAAATTACCTGTAACCGAAGCCAAGCTGGACTGCAGAGCTTTGGCTGCGGTGATGAGCCGAAGTATGAGACATTGCATAACTAATACAGCCTGATGAGCCATTTTATTAAAAAATTTAACAGCATTTCAAGAAGGGCTCCAAAAAAAAGGCAGCTCAGTGGTTTATTACTCATAACTAGATTGCTGTTTCCATCACTTCGTCTGCCCTAATGTGTGGGGTGGTGTGTATCCTTAGAGATGAATATGACCGACAGCTACTTTTAATAGGCCGCACCATGGTCTGTATTTCATTATTAAGCGCCATGCCCTGACATATATCATTATTACGTATATGCACGTCCACAGCCTTCGTTTAAAAGGTCGTAGATCAAGCAGTGTGTGTTTGGGATGATGTAACCTGCAGAACCGCAATAATAGCTGGAGCGAGGCCCAAACTGTCAATCATGATGGTGAGATAAAAGAAGGTCATAAGTGAGGTCATATATCTACTGTTATGGGCAGGAGTGCTGAGCTGAACCCTTAAATGTTTAGTTCAATAGACATCTATTTAGCAAAGGACATCCCATTCATGCAGCTGTCAAGTGTGTCTTAAAATATCCAGTATGTTTTTAATTATTAGATAGTGATATAAGCATGATTTATTGACATAAAGCCCCCAAGTACCCAGAAACACAGATTTGAGTTTAAATACAATCAATAAAATAACCTAAAACTGAGGCATTTTTCTCATTTTTGCCCCAAATAGAAGCAAGGAGTTAATGTAAATTATAGTAATGAATGAATAAATGAATGAATGACAGCTGCTGAGGTTCCCAGCTAATGTTGTGGTAATGCAGCACCCAAAAAAAAAATCTGCAAATATTTTTGTCTCTGTTTGGCCGAGTCAAACACATTGCAGATAACGAAGTGAATAGACGACCTACTGATGACTCGGCCGCCATTAAACAAACGAAAGGAAGGATGGGATATATCTGGCTTATCTGAAAGTGCTGCAATGAAAAATGATTACATGTAGCCACAGTGTGTACAATTTCAAGTGCAGTGATAGTAACCATGGACTGAAGGCAACATGTCCACCAGGATTTATTTTCAGCAAGAGCGGCAGACAGCTTTGCGATTTAGAACAGGACAGAGCAATAGATTTGGTGAATGCTGCATCCTGTAGGACTAACCACTGGGGCTTTTGTTGAGACTCACTTTCTGGAGTCACTAGGAAAGAAGGGATAACAATACTAAATATAACTTGAACAAAAAAAGAATATCTTTTCGTTAAAATGAAGTTGCAATTGTTGACAAATTGCTATGCTATGAGAAGAATAAAACAATTCGGCATGTGCTGTTATTGGAAAATCAACTTTGGGTGGCCGCTTCATTCCACTCCGGTGTTGATTATTTTCCTGTAACTGCACACCCCGAGTATTGTAATCCTTACTTATGAGCTCACTAAGAAACTGTTAGCTCTTTGAGTAATTCAATTGGTATCGGCAGACTAAACACAGAGTGACTAAACAAAGCTAACATTATGCTTACAGGATCATGATTCTTATGTAAACCCTTTTGCTCTTGCTCTCCATTTTGATATTTCAGAAACGTAAGACAATCTCTTGGAACTAATTTATGTTTAAGCATTTGGAGTGTCTTTTAAAATGGCTAAAGGTTTACCAAAAAAGGGTCTCGATGGTGGTCGTGATTCGTGTGCGTGTAATTTCCTGTGTCCCAAGTCATTTCCTGTGGTTCAGCGTGAAGGTGATTGGTACTCTGTCTTTGTCATTCAGTGAAGTAAAACGCAACCACACACACGAAGAGAGAGCAACGAGGCTGCCATCTAGTGCTTTATGGTCTAGTTAGGAGTGTGTGCGGGGTGTGTGTGTGTGTGTGTGTGTTTGATATTCCAGACTCACTAAACGAGCAAATGCTTCAGCAAATAAATCAGGATATGTGTGATTTCATGATTGCAATGCCATTTAGCTCTTGTAAATCTTAAGAATACTCTTTTTTAAAATGAATTTTTAAAGAAAACATGCATTTAACCTTTCACAAAATGTTACCCCATTAATCTATATTTCAATCTATTATTTGGGTAACAGGGTAGTGCTTTGAATGTGTCCTCACCAGTCGATAACACGATGTCAATGAAAATTAGAAATAATATGCACTTTTCTTCTTCCCATGATCTTCAGGAAATTCAGATTATGAACCTTCTTTTTGACTTTCATATTGGTGAATGTGCTCAGGCAGCAGGATTTAAAGAACTAAAATGCATGTTTTTCATAACCTATACTGGATGATTCATGGAAAATAATGCTTTTTCATGAACACATTAATGCAAAAAATATGATTTTGAAGCATTTTAATGATTGTTTCAAGGTAAAGTCAAGTGTAGTTATAGTGGGCTGTGACAGGTAAAAATGCTGTTTTCTAAATTGTACCAGCTAACTTTTCTCTTTTCTTTTAAAGGTTTCTGAACACACTCTGACCTTTCCATTGACATGCGTCCTGCGTAGAACATTTCTAGATGTGAACATTTTTATTCCAACCATGCAGTCAGAGCTTTCCCACACATGTCACAATCAGTTTTATAAACATCCAGTCTGTTGTGATTCGATTTCAGACATAATCAGTGGCACATGGACTCCAAATGTCCTTTATGGATACAAGACATGAATGTTTGTGTCCGTTTGGTCCAAGTTCTGATCTTCCAGCCACGGGTCAGCAACATGAGATCATATGGCACCTGTACACACAAACACACAGCTGGCAGTAGACAGATGTTTGGCTGGACGATACAGATACTTGCTCATTTGTGCCAGAGGATGCTTGCCTATGATTGTAGTAAATTGGGTAAGTGCTTCCATGTGCCACTTATGACAGAGGTGAGGTAGGATATGTTCCTGGATTAACATTGTTTATTACCAAATATCACAAAACTGCAACAGTTTTGAAAATTCCCTCAGCTTCCAGACAGAACATATTGAAATTTTAAGAAATGTTTAGCTAGCTAATGATAGCTGAAAAACATAAGAATTCCAGATAGACAGAAATTATAAAGAAATTTCTAGGGATTTTGCTGGAATGGTTTGGCTCCACTTGTCCTCGTAGAGGGAAGCGTCACAGCAAATCAATGCAAAGTTCTCCTGAGTATCAAAGCAGAAGCCTAAATATCGAATCCCTTTGTAGAGGCGGATCAAGTTCTCTGGCAAAAAAATTCCACTGTGATGTTCATGTTCCTCTTTGGCTTCCTCTGAGAACTCTGTATTGTGATATAGCATAATGATGCTATAAAGGATTTGGTAGACACTGAAGTATATGACTATCAGAGATGTTAACATGGCTTTGTGTATGGCAGTCAGCTTGCAGGAATGGAGAGTCTGCCATTTTCCATTACTAAATATCAAAATAAACAAGGGACTGAGCTAGTCAGCATCACTAGTATTTGAGGAGTGTACATGCATAACTTTTTATATATAACAACTTCTAAAACAGTGTGGCAAAGCTGGCTGATTTTAAAAAATGCTTGAGTTTTTACTTTCTGATGAAATTAAAATGGACGTACACATGGACCCAGACTTTTGTCCTGCTCCAGGTAGCATTATCTCTCTTAGCACGTATGAAGTGATTGCAGTGGACATATTCATCTAGCAATCTGGTGTCTAGCGCCCCAGGAGGATGAAGTGTGTGTTCTGGAGTCTTATTCATACTGACAGAGTTAACGCAAAACACCTTCAGCTAAAGACCAAGGGTGCAAATGCAAACCAAAACCTGACTGGGGATCTGGACAGCAGAAGACGCATCATGTGTTGCTCAGAAGGTGGTGATTAATTTTCTATAACAGCAGCTCTGACAATAGTTCTAGCTGCAAGACGAATCACAGGTTTATATTAATGCGCTCATTCTGATATGTAATACAACTTGCATAGTCACATAATTAAATTTTAAAATGTGTGTAATTGTTGAAATGGAGAAGTCTTCTGTGAAACGATGTTTATCATTTTTGGAAGGAGTCTCCAGTGTCAGCGCTTTGTAACATTCGGAAGTAAAGCTGTAACTTCAGCTTTTCCGAGACGACACAGAAGTTTGCGCTTTGCTGCACTATTTTAACTTCAAGAGAGAGAAAAGAGAGAGGATGGTGAGCGAATGACTGTTTTGCAGACATTCCACAACAATAAATGTTACTATAAATGGATAAAAAAAGCAAATAAAAGTTGTAATTGTTGGTAAATTGCTGTGATAACAGTAATTCTGCTTCACATCAAGACACATCACACCATCTTATTATTGATTTTCCTTAATCAGCACATGCCCAAGTGTTTTATTCCTTACATAATGAAAAATAATCTCTAATAATCTGCAAGCCTTCACTCTGTGAAAGGAGTCGTTAAAGCTCCATATTCTTTTAACTACTAAGCAGTGGGTGTCTTATTAACCCAGGCCATCCCTTTATACCTTTTACAGCTATATAATTCTAAAATTAATTTAAAATGGGTGATTTTGACCCAAGCAGGACAAAAGGGCTAGCATAGGAACACTTATATTGTTCTAATACCAACATTAAAATTCAAAAGATTTCATTCTGATGACCTGCACACCGAACAATAACATATTTCATATTTCATAGAGAAAGCACACACTGGACAAAGAGAAATAAGGAGGGTTGGATAGACCGGGTGAGTTAGGAAAACTGCAGTAGCTCATCTGGTTCCATTTAAATTCATGGGTCATTACCGCTATGTAATCGCTGCTCTTTATTCCTCATATATCATACAGCCAGTAGGCTTCACGCCCATGATCAAAACTGTGTAAATACCCATTTTGGTTAGACCAACAAAAGTAGCATATAAATATAGAATTATAAAGATTAAAAAAAAAAGGTTGGCCTCAAATAATAATACTTCAGTGAACATTCATTATGGGAAAAGTGCATATTTCTTGTCGGAAAATGTACTTTAGGATAATATTAAAATGCTTCCTCAAGCAAAGAGTTTCTTTATAAACGTTCTGAAGTGTAATTTATGACCAGCTGAGACCCATATACCAACCACAATGAGGAAACAAGAAAAGCTGGACCACAAGCAAGTAATAAATTCATGACGGACCGACATCTAACTTAATACTATAATTGCTATAAGACAAAAGGTTTTTTCCCTGACTCTTTTTAAAAAAAAAAAAAAAAAAAAAAAGGAGCAATTCAAGGAGAGATCAGAATTAATGTAAGAAAAGCTTCCCTCTTGAAAAAGCTGAATCACTTGGAAAAATGGATGCAGGAAAGCAAAAATCTTCAGTAAACTCTTTATCCTGGTCAGAGATGCTTTGAACCTGGAGCCAGTCACAGGAACATCTGGTGCGAGATTAGAATGCACCTTAGATGGGAAACCTCGTACACACATTCACACACTCATTCACTCATTCTAGGTGCATTTAAGAGTCACCAGTTCACCTAACAATACACAGACAGTAACCCGCGCTCAGGATAGAAACCAATCCTTCTAATGATGCTACCAAAAAAGTCATTTCCAGTTGTCTTAATATCCAGTAGTTTTTATTCAGAGTCATTAAAATATCCTTAATGTCTTCATGCCATCAGCATGGATGCTAGTTAACAACATTATGTGTATTTGTTAATTTTATGCGAAAAAAAAACCTCACCTGATTTTAATTTCAGAGCAAAATGCAGTCATTTTCAGCAAAGAAACGCTGTACAAAAATGAGAATTGTACTTTTTTTTTCTGAATGGTTAAATGTCTCTTTCTTAGATTCAGTGCTGAAAAATGAATTTAAAAAGTTTAAATTCAGGAGAATGGCACTTGTATAATAGCTAAAGTAGGTCAGGATGATCTGGAAAAGCATATTTTATTATTTACACTGGATTATTAAAGTAATCTTTGTTTCTCTGTCTTCAAACCCCCCACCACACACACACACACCCACCCATCCACACACCACCAGTATAAGAGTGCTGAGAGTTTGTGTATGCAATAATCATAGCAATCAAATTTAAACATTAGAAACCAAAAATATGACTGTAATATATACACACAATAAGAAAAGGAAAGAGGGAGAAACAAGAGTGAAGACTAGACAAGAAGAAAAAACGGACAAAAAAAACGGCGTAGCCAAAGTCAGGCAGCCAGTGCTTTTTGTTTTACCTTCCTCTTGGCTGCTGTAATGCACAGATGAGAAATGTGAAATGAGGTGAAGTGAGGTAAAAGATTTGCTGGAGTTTGCTGGACTTTTGCAGGGCAACAGATGGACGCCAAAGCAATCACCCAAGGCAAAGAAATAGATTAATAATAGAAAAAGAAAGGTGTAATTGCAACGCTAGTGAGATGGAAGGAGACTTAAACATGTACAGAAATGAGAGGCAAAGTGCAAAACGCAAGGTCATAGACAAGCAGAGATGAAAAACGAAAACAAAATGAAAAGACAAGGCCAAATTTATAAAAAGACAGAATGTTCCTCAGGCTGAGCGTAATATTAAGCAGGGCTTCACAGCAGGTACTGGAGGAACCGGTGAGTGACTTGGGTACTGTCATATATGCGGCGTTTAGTCTGTTTGAATGGAACCTTGATGTGTTTTCCCCTCTGTGGTCTCAGTTCTCTTCCGAGTAAACCCTAGAGTGAAAAAG
The DNA here is from genome assembly GCA_022758105.1 of Pangasianodon gigas. Classification (NCBI taxonomy): domain Eukaryota; kingdom Metazoa; phylum Chordata; class Actinopteri; order Siluriformes; family Pangasiidae; genus Pangasianodon; species Pangasianodon gigas. Next base: position 31,166,914 of record CM040456.1, on the reverse strand, counting down.
CGATTCGAATCTGAATCGACCCAAATGCAGGAGTTGATTAAATCATGCCATGTGTTTTGAGTTGCAGTGTTTTTTTCAGATGCGAACCACTAAACCACCAAGCCATGAGATGCAAACTGATATGATTTGATGTGTTCTGGAGATTTGACTCAATAAATAAAAAGAGAAAATAAATGCAGGATGTGACACACAAAATGTTTTACACTAATTATTTAAGTAATTGTCAAATTATTTATTGAATGCTGGCTGCATGTTCTCCATGCTCGTGTTTAATTGACAAAGGATTGCTTACGGGTTTACGAGTATGTTTTGGTTTGTTTAAGTATGTGCGATGTAAAAACCAAGCAAAATAGCAAATGAACTGAAAGTATCAATTATGCTGTGATTCAGATTCTGCAATCAGACCAACAGGTAAATAAATCCAAGCGCTCCTTTCTCCAGAGTAAAAAGTCCATGGGGTGGAGTTGGACCTGATCTAGCTCCTCCTACCTGTTCGGAGTCGAGCTGAAAGTGCACTTTGTTTCAGGTTGGATAAAAGTGTTGTGTGTTTCATGTTGTACTTGAAATCTTACAGGAGGAGCTGGATCAGGTCAGCTCCACCCCTTGGACTTTTGTTCTGCAGTGAGGACTATCTCTTAATCTGTCATTTTTTCTTGTTTTCCTTTGAGTGAGTATCTCAGCGGAAGGCTGTTAACAAGACCATGTGCCTTTTTTTTAAATATACATACAGATTCATGTTCAGGTGTGTGTACGTTTCTGGAAGGAGAGGAAATTTGCATTCAGCAAAGAAATGTCAAGCTAAGTGACAGGCCCAATATTAGAGAAAACACAGCGATGACAGATTTGCCTTAGATGAAATGACAATGTGTTTTTGTGGTTGAAGATGGGACAGAATATGAGAGCCATTCTTACAAAATGTTTTGGTAGTGCTATCAGAAAGCACTATAGTGTATTTCAGAGGAGAACATGGTCAGAGATTTCATCAGCATCGGCTGTGAGTGTGACGACTGAAGCAGTCAGCACTTTTTATGAAATGCCATTTCCAACTGTTCACTACTGATGCTTGTTTTGATTCAGAATGAATCAGTGTCTGGGTTTTTATCTTAGGAGATGAATGCTAATTTTTGCATCATAATCTGCCTGTACGTCACGGACAAGTGTGCATATACGTGTGACTTTTCTAAAAACCTTGGTTGGTAATTATTTTTAGAGATACAGACACTCTTTAAATTTTTTGCACATTTCCATTAAGTTATACTGATAGGGAAACTCTCCGTTCTAGGGTTCTGTCGTAGGGAAGCTTTATGTATTTTTTAAGTGTTGAGCAATTTCACGTCTCACCTGTTTCTCTACTGCCTGAAGTGACCTTAAAATAGATATTAGCTGAGCCATGTCTCAAATATACTTACCATAAATAGAAAATGCTTCTTCTAGGTATACACACACACACACACACACACACACACACACAGTCAGCTGTGCTCGAGTCCCTCTGCCTAATGGAGTCTTTACTGCAGGTCTGTGAAAGTAAACACCAGTTGCAACTGAGACAGACAGAGAGAAAGATAGAAAGAGAATTCCTGTGGGAAATCGCCTGTTCATAATCAAAATAATCAAATAATGGTCCTCCATTACACGCCACATGTTGGCAAATGACACTTCATAAAAGCACACCACTCTGAACACACACTGCACTCAAAGAGAATTCAATGCAACACATCAACAGCTTGAAATGTGAGTCATCGATGGAGAGATTAAAACATGGAGAGAGGAAAAAAAAAAAGAAGTCAGGGAAGGTGAAACATGGATAAAATTGATACACAGAGCTAAATTTGCCAAACTGGACAAGGACACATACAGTCATTTGGTTACTTAACAAACAGAGAGAGAACGAAAGACAGAGATCATGAGAAATCCTTCAGCTAGAGAACAAATAAATCAAAAGCAGCACTCAGATAAATGAGGTAATGAAATATGTCAGTGTAAGGAAGGTCAAAAGAAAAACACAACACTAAGAAGTCACCTTATTGCCAAAATAACTTTGGAAGAATCCAAAATGAATCGAGATTTGTTTGAACCGATTCGGTGGATCAGTAGCTCAAGCTATGTCTCTGTATACAGTATATACTTCAGATCCAATCTAAAGACCATAATCTAGGGGTTTGTAATTAAATTAATAAAATAAAATGTCCACTGATGTCCACTTTTGAACACAAGTGATGAGATGACATCAAAATAATAGTTAAATATATGATGTGTTTCTAGATCTATAATGACGTAAGCAAGGAATAGAACACTTGGTGGTGTGCTGTTATCGGAAAATAATCAATGATGGGCTAGTGTGATAAGGAGTTACTGTTAGTATTCCAAAGTTGATTATTTTCTTATATCAGCAAGAGTTTTATTCCTTTTATACCACAGCAATTTGCCAGCACAATTTTTAGTTATTAATAACACTTTGTAGTATTTATCCATTTATGTTTACATTTATGTTTCAGTGTGTCTGAAAGTCCACCAAAACAAGTTACAACTTATGTTATAGCAGCTATAAGCACTTGTTCGCTCACCAGACTCTCTTTTGTACGTTTAATGTTAATAACACAAAAATAAATAAATATATGCAGCTTGTCATCTTACTGAGAAACCACAAAGCATAAAGATTTTCTCTTCAGTAACTTCATATTTAAAGTTACAGCTTTATGTCAGATTGTTACAAAGCACTGACGCTAGAGACTCCTTACAAAAATGTTAAAGATCTTCTAGTCAGTAAGGTTTCTGCCACTGGAAAGTCTTCAGGACAGTGGAGTTTGCACATTGCTAGCACTGGTGAAGTGGTGAGGTATAAGAGGAATAAAACTTCATTTCAGGATGTGCTGTTATAGGAAATTAATCAACAGTAACTGCGTTTCTCAACAGGCCACATCATACCAGCTTGCTGCTGATCTCAATGATACAAAAAAAAAAACCAGGGTTTATTCACACTGTTCATGCAAGTCTGCTGTTCCAGTTTAGGTCATTTCTGTAGAAATGTTGGTTGAAAGACTAAATATATTGTTGTTCTCCCAACACCACATATAAAAATATTTTGATGAAAAACAGATTGCATGACTATCACGTCAACCACGCGCTCAGAAATAATATGGCATTTCCAAGCAGGAGCAAACAAAATCAAGTTTCAGGGAACGAATGTGTATTTATCTGAGATTTGTATTACTCCTACAGCTGTATATTATGCAGATCGCCTGTGTTTCTTCTTGTTTATGAAACACTGGAGTGTTTTAAGAGTTCCAGTGAGTGAAACAAGGGTGATGCAAGTACTTCCAATAGGACTCAAAAGAATAAGGAAAGACCGAGAGAACACAGAGAGGGAGAGATTCTGAGAGTGACCTGTCGAAAATGTCCTTGGGAGCTCATTACTACTTGCCACCTAATCAGCACCAACGGCAGCAAATATCACAATACACTGCTTTTATGGGACAACAACGAGTCTCTTAGGGTTATTAGATGGATTTTGCTCGAGTGCAGTCAGCTATGCACACACACAAACAATCCCACTCCATGTTCCCGTTCTCTCTCATCATATAGGCTAGGATGCGAGGCCCCGCAGTGCTGTTTAAGTATGTGGACATGAGTTTGCTGACACTGCACACATTAAAATTCATATCCACTACCTTAATCCTGCTCACCCATTAAAGGTAGACATATGTTGGATACAAAAATTGTTCCAACAAAGTTTTTCCATTTTTGCACGTTCAAAAACAAGAAAATATATCTAGGGTTTCAGTTTATTTTCCACCACCTGGAATAACCCGTGATGACCGGAACAGTCAAAGTGGTGACAGTAAAAGTGTGTGGTGTTAAAGGAAAATAATCAACAATGAGGTGGTGTGATGTGGTCTGCCATGAAGTGGAGTTATTGTTACCAACCCAAAGGTGATTATGTTCCACGACACCATGTCCCAAGGTGTTTTATTCCTCTAATATGAAAGCAATTTGCCAAATTTTTAGTAAAGAATGACTAGTCATACCTTTTCGCCATTTATAGTTACGTTTAAATGTAGTGGAATGTCCGAAAAACAAGTTACTTCCTGTTATCGCTTAGCACGCGTTATTTTCCTCTCTTGAAGTTACAAAAAATTTACAAAAAATAAGAATTGAGAATTCAATCCTGGTTTGAAATCCTACATTGTAATCATGTACCAAGTATAAGGAAGCTAGTAGATAGCATCAAAAAGGTTTCTAGCTAGCTGACCTTTCATGGGTGATTTAAATGCTCTGCACCTGTTGTACCATCTACGACAGTATATAGATGTAGTCGTCTCTAGCCGTCTTTATTTGTGTGTTACCGAGCAAGCCTGGATATATCATATTAACAACAAGCTGCACTGACACTCAGACCTGTTTTATATCTAAAGACTGAAGGAACAGACACAAGTGTAGGCCACAAAGTAAAAAGAAATTCGAAAGCCAGAAGATAAGGATGGTGGGAGAGGAAAGAATGAACATATGTTAGCTTTGTGAAGAAGCAGAGACAGTGTTATTAAACCTGCAGGTGATTAGCATGATTAGTTGAACCAACGGCACCTTCATCACCCAGCTCCTCTTTCTCAGCCCTGGTGCTATGCTCATTCGAGGCTATCAGATGCTAATCTGATAGACAAATCACAGCACGGCAGAGGGAGGGCAAGGTTGTTGAGATTGCATTGCTCTGGAGTCAAAGCCCATTAAAGAGATTAGCATCACTACGGTATGGAGTTAGCATAACCTAAACATAGCATAATTCAGGCAATTCAGATAGTTATTTCCAGATTGCATTGTCTTCTTTACATATGGGTTTAGCTGAGTGTGTAATGCATCAGTATGATTGTGTTTGATGACAATTTTATTACAGTTGAATCCAAAAGGGAAACAGTCTGTATTTTCAGTGTGAGCAAGCTGTGACAAGTGTGGAGTTTGATTTAGCCGCTTGTACTGAAACAATAGTGGACAAACATTGAAAGGAATTTATGCACTGTTCCCTTTAGCAGAAATGAATCTCTGTAATAATATGCACAACAATATTATTATAACTAAATTCTATTCCCTTAATAACCCAACACTCAAGACGCTGCTAACGCAGGCTTGCTGTTAGTTGTAGAATTCCCAATACACTTAGCAATGAAATGAAGTGTTTCCATTTTAGCGTGCACACATGTCGTCTTGGACCATTCGCAGTCTTGTTTGCAAACACCTCAATTAGCAGTTCAGAAACCCAATTAGTAACTAATTGCCGGAGTTGTGCCGTACTCTGCAGCGCCATATGTTGAGTTCGCTCCCTGATATCCTGCTGTGCAAAAAAACTTATTGCGGGATTCTGTTCAGCAAAACTCACACTCAGTAAAATACATGTGTCAAATAAATCAATGCATGATATAGAGTACTGCATAATGAGTCCTGCTTTAATGTACATGTCTCACACTTCAGTTTTTCAGTTTGAGATGGAGAGAGACAGACAGGATAAGAGTGAGAGAGACAGACACATGGAGGTTTCTACCTGTTTTTGTGTGGATGTTAAATAGATTACAGGACTTCTTCTGGATTGTCTTTACATATCTGCATGAATGCACACGTTAGCCTCTATGAGATCCGTGTGTGTGAGAGAGAGAGAGAGAGAGAGAGAGAGAGAGGGGGGGGGGGACCGTGTCATTCTGAAGCTGCTACGTTCTCTCACACATCCTCAGTGTGCACTCTGTGAAGATTTATGGCTAAATTATGAGGTGTAAAATGAACTCCGATAACGGGAGAGGAGCAGCACGGTCGAGAGATGCTGCTTCAGCACTTATACTGAAAACTCTGCGTAAATGGGACTACACACTCACAGGCATGGCTGTATGCAGTCAAATGCACACACGCTTAATCCACACATGTGCATACACACAGCTAGATCAACTGAAACGATAGATCATGCACTCACATAGACTCATGCTGGAGTAAAAAAAAAAAAAGAAAGAAAGAAATTAAGTAAAAGCATCCTATAAATTTTTGAAATCAAGATGAGGGGTATGACTAAAATTTTGCAAGAAAGACGCCTGAAATTACACACTCTGTGGCTTTGCATTCATGAGTAAACAAGCCAAAAGCCCCCAGAAACCTAAATTCATGATTCAGTGTATGAATCATTGGTGACTTTCCAATGTCTAAAACGAATGAGTTTCTGAATAAATGCAAATGTCATCTTTTGAGATTTTTTTTTTTCTTTTAAACTGCTGCTAGGTTTCAGGAAATATTTTTTTCCTTATGACCGCCTCCTGTTTTTCTGGGGTATAAAGAAAAGACTGTAAAACAAAATGGAGGTGACCATCTGACACTTTGGTGCTGGTTTTTGGCTGGCGGTCCAGAAACTGCTATGAAATATGAGGATAATTTAGCCCAAGACCAGGGTGCCTCTTCTAGGAAGTTAAAACTTGGATGTAGGCAAATCATTCAACAACATAATGACCCCAAATGTACGTGCAAAGGTTGTGGGACACAAAAGCCGCCTCAGTCTCCTGATAACGAGAAGAATATAAAGGAGTGTGAGTCTTGTTACAAGTGTCTTTAAACTTGCTAGACATTACAGGCTGAGGGATGCTAGTCTGTAATATTATTTTTGCCAAATATTTTAAAATGAAAAATAAATGTACTACTTAAAACACTCGTATATATGAAAAAAAGTGTTTAAAAAACTATACAGCATCTCCATATGTTTTAGCTGAAAATATTGCTCATTGGTGTGTGCTGTTATAGAAAACTAATCAACGACAAGAAAGTGTGATGTGAAGCTGGTTAATATTTCGATTATTTTCCTATAACAGTGCTTTATTGCTCTTATACCACAGTAATTTGCTAAGATTAGTTTTTTTATTTATTAACGAACAACATATCATACCTTTTATCCCCTTATAGTTAAATTTAACGTTGTGGAACGTACGCCAAACAAGTTAATTCCTGTTATCACTTATGTTATAGCATATTTTCCTTCTCTTAAACTTAGGACAAAAAAGGCAGGGTGTTACGTTACTGGGAAACCAGAAAGCAAATAAATAAATAAATAAATAAAACTCTGTGTCTGAAGACTTACTGTTACAAAATGCTGAGAGTGGAGACTCCTTCCATAAATGCTAAATAAATATCTCCTTACAGAAAACCTGTATAAACCCGTGAATTGAATTTCAGCCGGAACTAGCTGGTATAAGAAGTAAGATGTTAGAGTAACAAGAAAACAGACGGTTACGTTCAACTCAAAACTAAATAAATAGGATGAATGGCCAAAGGAGGAATGCTTTTACCCATTGTATGGTTAAGCCATATCAGAGAGAAAGCATTACAGAGAGAGAGAGAGAGAAAGGTAGAATGAGTGTGTGGATGTTTTGTGTGCTGATAGTGAGCGTCACCTCCCTCCAAACCTGGCTTTTGACATAAATCACATTTCTACATGAGTGCTCGTGGATACTTCAAGTTCTTAGCTGAGTGCATCCTGCTCCTGGCACTTAAGAGAGACAGACAGACACACACACACAGAAAAAACAAAACAACTGGGAAAGGAAAATTAATCCACAGAGCAGACACTATGTATCGACTATGTTTCAAAGAGTCGAACAAAACTTTCCAACGTTTCTATTTAAACCAGCTAATTACATCCGAGCTAACGAGTCACAAAGAACATTATTAGACCAGTGAATATGCCACTTCAATTTTAAATTGAACAAAGCTCCATATATCACATTTTTAAATGGTGCTCTGCTTCCATCATGTGTTCTCACATCCTTTTATACTTGATCGAAACCCTGCCCTATTTGTACGACTCCACTCTCACGATCTCCAGCTCTGGCTCAACAGGGAATATCGGAGAAATACGAGAGCGTGGAGAGTGTGTAGTATAATATGTGGTATTAATTTAGGCTCGTTCTCAGTGGGGATACTAAAAGAAAGCTCAGGTGGATTGGTAAATGTACTATTCATGAGTCACTATTAAAGTGTAAAATAAAACCTCACAGCAGTCACTGTAGTTCATCTGGAGATTGATCGTATGAATTCAACTTGATTCAGATGTTTGTAAAAGTCAAATCATCTGCTGTGTCTTTAAGGCACGTCACTGTAATATTTAAAGAACGAAAACATTGGGGTGTGCTGTTACAGGAAAATAATCAGTAATGGGATGGTGTGATGCAGCCTGACGAGAAGTGGAGTAATTTCTTATAACACCATGTCTTTCTTATAAGAGTGTTTTATTCCTCTTATACCATAGCAATTTGTTTGTTTATTTATTAAAGAATGGCATAATTCTTTATCCATTTATAGTTACAATTTTATGTTAAAACAAGTTCATTCCTGTTTTTAAAAAAATTCCATCATCAATTCCATCATCAGCCTCATTTTTTTCTCTCTTTCTTAAAGTTAATAAGACAAAAAAAAAAACACAACGTAAACACATACACTGCAAGAAAACTTACTGACTATTACAAAGCACTGACACTGGAGACTCCTTCCATGAATGTTAAATAAACAATAAATGATTATACATTTTTCTTTTGTTAAATAACAAGACATTTTTAAATCTGTTTATTATTACTCTTTGATTGTGTGGCGCGTCTGACTTACAAGTCACTGTGTAAGTTAATGATAATGTATTACATCAAGTGCTTTAATATAAACTGTTGATTTGCCTTATAGCTGGAACTACTGTCTGAACTGCTGTTATAGAAAATTAATCAACCCCTCCTGACCAATCAGTATCGAGAATTTAATGACTGTGGCATAATGATGTATAACAACAGAGTGTGTTATAGATAGTGACCTTAAGCATATTATATTATAGAAAAGACTTTATCATCCTGTTGCATCTACGATACCTATATTCATATGATACATGTATTCGAGAGACCAGTCCATATGGGTACTTGTAGAATTTTCCACCGAGTGTGACCTTCACAAACGCGCGCGCACACACACACACACACTCTCCAGGCACAAACCAGCACAAACCAGAACTGGCAAAACATGATTAGATGCCAGAGTCACTTTGCTGGTGGTGGACCAGATGGCCACTGACACAGAGGATGAGAGTGGGTGTGTATGTTTACGTTAATTTCTAGACGGACTACAGGAGAGGGTTTTTTTCAGTGTATTATAAAAACTACCTAGAATCTGCACAAGTGGTGCTTGTACTCCACTGCATCTTACAGTGCATCATCTACAAACATGGAAAGAACTTCAGTTATAAATTCCAATGATAATTGCAAAGCATACTAATGTATCCTTTACTCTAGCTGAAAACTAATACTCAATTACATTTCCACGAAAAACATCATATTTTTTTACTCCTTACAATCGGTTTTGATCTTCCAGGTACTCGGTACAAATCTCTCGAGGGATCATTACTTATTTTTTTTCTTTTGCCTGACTATCATCAGTCTCGTTTCTGTGCATCTGAAATTTATTTATTAATCAAATCTATACTAAAATTGATAGACACCACAACCAATTATTTTTGCTTAAGGACTGTGTTACATCCCTTAAAATATAGCCTGATCTCAGTTTATGCTTATGAATTCATGCAAGGTATGTATGTTCACAAATTCAGTTTAACAAGGACGATTGATTTTGGCTATTGATGTAGGAAAATCAACCTTTGTAACTTTTCAGAGTTACAAAAATGTCAGTTAAAATGATTTAATTTTTCATTTTTAAAATGTTGTTTTAAAGACCTTGAGTGTTGTCACTCAAGTATGATTTTGACTACCGCCTTTAATTTTTAATTAAGATTTTGACACAACACTTAGTCCATTTAAAAGGTGACCTTTCTTCTGGGGAAGCTATTTTCTCTAATGCACAGTTTAGGAGGGAATCAATGATGGTTAGAAGTCACTTTTTAGTAAAGGTGAGGTTATGTGCATGACTAAAAGCTTTTGTGGGCTGTGTTCCAATACTACCTTTTAAAGCCCCATGTCAGAAGTCCTCTTCATCCAATTCCCTTTTGCCAGCTTAAACGCTTTTACAATATTTTATCAGTGCAGGTAAAGTTTTTCAGAATTCCTCTTGGAGGCCCAATGAATTGAATCAACATGACTGTAGACTTCAGGAGCAATATTTGCTCAGAAATATTGGAGGAAGCTGTTTATAAATTTAAACAAAATTTTATATAATATTGAAAGATATTAACTATTAAAATGGGTAAAAAGATTAATTTCTTAAAAAAAAGGATTTTGAGTTGCTAAATGGGTGTTAGATACTTTATATTTACCATGAAACTTATTAACTTATTATAGCAGGAAATCTCAGAGTTGCGTCAACGCTATGAGTTTTTGCACTGATAAATCATTCACAGCATGCCAGTCATATTATGGTTGTACGATGTCAAAATATTAGGGTGTAGAGTTTGTTCTCCACTTTTAAATCTTCAGAAATGACACATCAACTTTGTTCTTGCTGCCAAGGTCAAGTAGTTAAATAAAGGCATGTTGAAAACAGAAATGCCAAAGTAGTAAAAATGTATTCATATTATTGGAAACAAGCCTTCACTACTGGAATCCGTTTTGAGAACATATTGTCCAATGTCCAATATCAATATCCAAACTATAAGCAAGTACATGTTTATTAATACAGTATAAAAAGCAGTACAGGTTAGTAAATTTACTAAATTTTGTAATTAAAAAAAAAAAAAAAAGCCACTACACTTTTCTAACCCAACTATTAAAAAAATATTATACTTGTTATTTAAATGTACAGTAATATTTTGGTTATTTATAGGCGCTTTTGTATTTGAGGACATTTTTATTCCTAAATTTTCACCAACAAAAACACATTAGATCCAAGTTGACATTATTTATAGACGAACTTGATTTTGAATTCTCGGATTTAAACCCATTTAATTCAGACAGGCTAATGAGTATAAGAACTGAATAATAAATATAACTATGAAAATAGTGATTTCTACTGTTTTCTGTAAGTGTTGGAAAGGTTTATGAGTGCTATAAATAAGCACAGCTTCTACGGAGGGGCAAGGACCAAGAACAATATACAATCACAGGTCTGGATGAGAACACCAAGGACACGTCTACCAACCTGAGACATGAGCAGCATACAGGAAATAGAATGGAAAACTAATAGCAGTAAATGTTTCAGCCCATGATGGTGCTAATAAGCTGCCTGTATACGCCTCAGTCATATAGAGTCACGTGGACTGGAATAGACTGCATGACGTCCGTCATTGTGCTTTTTGTTTGTGAGGTGTATTTTGTTGTTTTTATAATAAATATGATGAAATAGATCAACATTCAATCTCTGAACTGCTTATGCGTAAAATTGTAATTATGAGAACGCGCATGTATTAAAATCTACTAGACACTTGACTGGCTTCCTCTGTGTCTGATAATGTGTGCATTTTTTTTTTTTTTCTGTTGAATTTTTATAGTGTTTATGTTGCGTCTTTTATGTTGATGTGCATTTTATAGCATAAAGTGCTCTCCTGGAAAAATATACTAAACGCCTCTGGTGATAGCTGCCTTATAAATAGATTGTAAATCATTGGCATTTTTACAATGTGTATAGGTTTAGTGAGTTCTTACCAGGACTGATGTGTTTTCCTTTTTAATAATGAGAACTCCACGTGTGTTACTCGAGATCACTTAGGGGAGAGTTTAGTGGAGGAAGAGAGATGTTGTATTTCCCACAGGATATTCCCTGTCATTGGTGGTGAAAGATTAAATCATGGTAATTTAGTCTAAGGAAGTGCATCGGAAAAGTCATTTGCAAGCTTATTAGTGCCACAGCTGTAATGAAAAGTCGAACGTTTAATTTTTAAAACATATTGTAGTTCATTCTAACAACTAATGCTGACTCAATTATGATGGCCCTCTGTGTATTACATGTTGCTATTGCTTTCAGTTAGTAAGACCAAGATTTTTATTTTGTCTCATATTAGTTATAGTGTCTGTAACTGTGTTACTTTTAGTGTTGGAAAACTGCTGTGGTGTAAGAGAAATAAAACAGTTTGAGGCATGCCGTTTTTGGAAAATAATGAATTTTACGGTGGTAAAAGTAACTCCGCTTTGTGTCACGCAGTATCATACCACCGTATCGTTGATTATTTTACTATAACATCACACCTCCAAGTGTTTTATTCCTTACATATCTCACATACACCTCCATTTTATCAAGTACACCTACCATATAGACACTTTCAAGGTGTGCAACATCCAACCAGCAGTGGTGCTTTGGTCAGAAAAAACCACTAACCATACACCACAAGGTAGGTGTGTCTAATAAAGTGGCCAGCAACCAGCACCACACTATCGCATCAGTGTCAGTGCTGTGCTGAGTATGATCCTGACACCTAAAGAACATCTTATGGTTTTATGTAGTCCCTTTTCACTGATGGATGGGGTAGAGGGAGCGCATTTAAAATAGTGAGAGATGAGCTACGGTCAGTGTTTGTACACTTATGTGGTTGATGTACCTAATAAATTGGCTAATATCTCAAATATACCTCCATATCAAGTCTGTAAGTACGTCCCTGTTCAGTGTGGGACATTTGAGCCAGCAGGTGTGTGTTTGTTGCCTGGAACAGTGGATGACTTATTCAGGTCAGATGGTAACACAGGCAATTGTGTGTGTGTGTGTGTGTGTTTACGTTGCCCAGTCACACTCCAGGAATAGCACTGCTATAGGGCTAATATTGTGGAAATACGACCGGTGAGCGCTAAGGCTGCTAGGGCATCTGCTCCATCCCCAGAGCCCTCATATGACAGGTACACCAATAAACACAAACACATTCGTACATGGATATGAAATTCACACACACACACGAATAAATAAATAAATAATAATTGTATTTGTAATTTTTTCTCAGATTTATTTGTTCTTTTTTTTTGCCATCAAATTGTGTTTTTTTTTTTTCTTGTTTTCTTTTCTGATTTTATTTATGCTTAAGTGGGGTCGATCTTAACTCATTTTATAGTTATTATTTATAAATATGTCATTTAAATCTGACAAAGCCACTACTGTAGGTGTTTCCCGTGCACGCACGTGCTCACACATGCGCGCACACACACTCTTCAACATAGCGTAATGGAGTTCACCAAGCTAACACAGCATGCTACATCCAAAGTAATAAACATTTTAATTGCACTCAGCAGTGCGAATTTCACACTAGGGTAACTAGCCGAGAGGGGAGATGAACAAACAGATGAAGAGAAGGGGAGAAAAAAGGAAGGTGTAATTTCCTGTATGGAAATTATTATAATATTTAGGCATGTCAATCATTTTGACATACATTTTTGAGATAAAACAATATTATGTAAAATTAAGAGGTTGCACAAGAGTAATTTTCACTGGTAATTCATTTCTTCAATCATTTGAAAGAAACATTTAAATCTTTGCGTGTAATGTTTAGCTTGCCCATTCTCTTGAAGGGTGCCAGTAATTCTGGAATTTGCTGGCCACATATGTTTCATACAGCCATCTTATATGGCAGTCTTCTCCTCTTCTCTGATTAGTCACATCCCTGAGTACAGCTTAGGGCTGTGATTGGACAGTGACTGCATTTCAGTGTGGCATGAGTGCAACGCAGTGATGAGCCTGAAATGCAATGCAACAGGGAATTACATTCACTTTTGACATGAAGTGAGAATTAAATTCTTTAAAAAAAGTAATCCCCTGATGATTTTACACTGAGATCATGTGACGTAAGAGCAATGCAGTGGAGGTTTTGCTTTACAGTGTGGTACGTTGTCCTCAAGACAGAACTGAAAAGCAGTAATATCCGTATATTGACCCATGTTAGGGACATTTTGGAATTCCTAAAATAAATGTCACACTGAGTTCATGCACCTGCGTTCTGATTCGTTGAGCACATTTCTGTTGTGATTGGTCAAGAGTAAGATGGGCTTGGAGTGGAGCTAATTCCAGGACGAAAAAAAAAAAAAAGTTAACAGAAGCAGGAAATGAAGAAACTAGGCAGATTGATTGCATGATAACATGGTGACTTTTTTTCTTTCTTTTTCTTATGTATCATTGAAATTCTATAAATATTATAACCCTTTAAAGTAAGTAAGTGTTTGTTGGGTGTGTATGTGGGAAAGATTTAATCTCAGCTGACTGCTACACAAGGTCACTCAATCAGTACTGACAAGCCCGAGTGTCCAACCTATACACTAATGCACACATACACACACCCAATCAAGACACATAAACTTGTCTGACGTACTCAGGGTGCAATCCATCTCTTGTTCTTTTCAAAAAGCGGAGGATGACGTCTGTCTTCCATCTTCCCTTAAACCCTATTTTCCTCCTGTCTTGCAGTCTTCAAGGGCAGTCATATTTTAGCCTGATCTTTCTCCTCTCCTTCTGACACTCACACACATCCAAATAAACACACACACACAGAGGCAGAGATATCATCCACACCTTTGTAAAAAAAGGGCTTTTTTCCATCTCTCAGCGCCTTAAAGCGTTACCATACGAGAGGTGGTAAATCTCAGCTAATGCTGAAAAACGACACCGCAGAATTGCTAGCCACTGCAATTGGAGAATTACACACAACCACAAACACGCAGACAGACAAAAAAGAAAAAGAGAAAAATGGGGACAAGAAACGTATAAGGCTCGCATCCGTCAAACTGCAGTACGTATCTCTGTGGTCAACTTCAGGACATAAGAAAAACGATTACAAGGGATTCTGTGCTGCCCAGAAATGTGGGGAAAAGTGTAGTGTCAGTCGAAAAGAGAGTGATGTTATACCACCATCTCTCTCTCTCTCTCGCCTTCTCTTTCACTCACTGCTTGGTATCACTCTGCACAAGCATCAGACTCAGGTCATATCATTTCTTTTAGGCACACGCTCATATTCAGGGACATTTCATTTTATGCTTGTTAAACAAAAAAACATGCTGCAGGAAGGAGAGTAAGACAACTCTTTCATTTTTTTTTCATTTTTACACTTTTACATCAATTGTGTGAACTATATAAAACTTTAATATACCCTTGAACCTGTAACCTCACACTTTCTTTCACTATGCTAACACTTACATTGAGCCATTTGTTCACCAAAATCGTGGACGTTCTACGTACTGTGTGAAGGTTCTTAGCTCCTTAAAGAGGTTCTGCTTACAACCCTGTGAAACAGGGATCCCATCTGTTCTAGGGTTCTACATAGAATCTTTACGACTTTTCCCCAGAGGAACACTTTAGGCTCATACGTTTAATTTTTAAGAGTGTAACATTAACTAGTTAGGTAGCAGACAGTTTCAGTTTATCATAAATTTGCATATCAGAGAATAATAGGTTAAAGCCATTGAACTTTTTGTAAGCTATTATGTTACACTCTCCAAATACTTCATCTGCTGTTGTAGGCCATCAGCCTCAAGTTTCAACATGTTGTGTGTTCTGAAATGCTCTTCTGCTCACCACAGTTGTTAAGAGTGGTTATTTGAGTTACTGTAGCCTTCTCGAACCAGTCTGGCCATTCTCGTCTGGCCATTCTCCTCTGACCTCTCCATCAACAAGGCATTCTCGCTCACAGAACTGCTGCTCTCTGGATACGTTTTGTTTTTTGCACCATTCTATATAAACTCTAGAGAATGCTGTGCATAAAATCCCTAGGAGATCAGCAGTTTCTGAAATACTCAAACTAACACCGACAGCCATGCCACGGTCAAAGTCACTATTTTTTATTCTAATGTTTGATGTGAATCTTAACTGAAGCTCATGTGCTGCTGCCACATGATTGGCTGATTGGGTAAGTGCATGATTAAGGAGGTGTACACATTTTTTTTTATGGGATGGTTAAGGGTTATCTTCCAAAAGGTTTCAGATTAACTGTCTGTTGTAGAGTTCTACATAAAACCTTTATTTATATTTCCCCTGAGGGACAAACCGAACCATTTAAGGTATTAAATGTGACCTTTTTAAGCCACAGCAAAATCCCCAGGGTTTAAATAAGTTCACATGGACATAAATGAACTCTGAAAGAGTTAAGTCAACAGACTAGGTGTTAATTCAACACAAGACAAAGACACCATGAGAAGTGGACTCACAGAAGTGCACATATTGGTCCTCACAGTACACTTTTGCTTAATCCACTGAAGAGTAATTTTTTCCCTTTTCTCTTTATAGAAAGGAGCACAACAGGAGCTTCCATATTGGTCACTGGGAGGCCACAATAAAAAGAACAGGTGGTGTTGTAGTCAACAAAATAGCACAGGGAATTGGAAGAAAGAGAGAACTGGAGGGAGGCAAGGCATAAGGTTCTTGCCAAACCTTTACACCACAGAGAATTATAACTCAGAAGGCTGCATTTGATCTCAGTCTTTTGGTGCATTTTTAAAATCTAAACTTGTGATCTTTAATTATTGACATTTACAATACTGTCATCTGTACCCTCTCACTGAACATCTAATGATGATGGAATGGCATCTTAATAACCTGGCCATGGATTAGAGTTTCAGTTAATATTTCATCATATTGTAGTCTGATCGTTTGTAAGATATTGAAGATATCCAGACATCAGTCAGTCATTTATTATTAAATACTACCGAATGTTCAGTGGAGCTGTGAATGAGTTTTTTTTTTTCTTTAATCCTGCTCCCACAAAAAGTTAAACCAATTCCTCACACTCCTCACACATTTACCGCATTCCTTCCTTCATTTCAGTAACTCATTTGTCCTGATATATAAACAAATTAGTCAATTAAACCAATACAACCAGATAGAAGCAGTTATTAAAATGAATGAAGGAATACAGTAACTGCATCATGATCCCTTGTTAATGCATTTCTTTGGCTCTTTGCAGGTTTTTTTCCCTCTTTCAGCTGTTCCCATTCTGGGTCTCCATAGCGGATCATCCGTCCTCCTATTTTGATTCTGGCACACGTTTTATGCCGGATGCCCTTCCTGACCCAACCCTCCCCATGACCCTTAAAAAGTAAAATGATAGACCTGTATGCTGTTAGAGTTCTGTAGTACATTCATTCCTTTTTTTAAAGCAGTCTACATTCAGTGCTCTGGCTGTTGGGATTGCAGATGTCCTGCATGGACACACCTGCGAGAAAGGCCCTCGAGGCCGCCACACCTCGGGTAGAGTGAGCCTTGACCCCCAAGGGTGAGGGGAGACCAGAGGACTCATAAGCCAGGGAAATGGCCTCCACAATCCACCGGCTGAGGGTCTGCTTGGTAGCAGGAAGACCCCTCTTCGGGAGACCAAAGCATACAAGCAATTGGTCCGCCCTGCTCCACAGGGCAGCTCTGTGGACGTACGCATCCAGTGCTCGCACTGGACACGTACAGTTAAGCTTCCGATGGTCGGGCTCCCGAAAGGGAGGAGGACAGAAGGCCTGCAGCACGACCAGCCGTGGTGCCGAGGAGGGAACTTTCGGTACGTACCCCGCTCGGGGGTACAAGAACGCTTTGGCCAGACCGGGCGCAAAGTCTAAGTAAGAAGGGGCCACAGAGAGGGCCTGAAGAACCCCCACTCTCCTAAGAGAGGAAATCGCCAAGAGAAAAGGCAGTTTTCAACTTCAAAAGACGGTCCGAAATCTCCTCTATGGGCTCGAAGGGGGGTTTACAGAGAGCCTCTAAAACCATGGCCAGGTCCCAAGGAGGGACCCGAGATCGCACTGGAGGTCTGAGCCTCAGCGCACCGCGGAGGAAACGTGTAACCAGGGGGTGCCTGCCCACTGACTGACCACCGCAATAGCCGCCACGTAGACCTTCAGGGTGGAGTGGGTCAGCCCTGCGGAGAGACGGGCCTGCAGGAACTCCAGCACTGTACCAACTGGGCAGTGAACAGGGTCGAGCCGGCGGTCTCCGCACCAGGAAGTGAAAAGTTTCCACTTCAGGGCGTACAGTTTCCTCATTGAGGGAGCTCTGGACTGGAGGATGGTCTCAACAACCTCAGCTGAGAGACCGGAAGCTCTGAGTTGTGCACCCTCAGAGGCCACACCCACAGCTTCCACAACTCCGGGCGGGGGTGAAGGATGTCGCCCCACGCCTGTGAGAGGAGGTCCCTCCTGACGGGAATCTCCCATGGAGAGCCGTCGAGAAGGGAAACCATACTCGGCCCGGCCAGAACGGGGCTACTAGCAGCAAGCGGACCCCGTCCCGGCGCACTCTCTCCAGAACTCGGCCTCGGCCACGTCTGTACCATAGCATCCAGTCCTAGGGGAGCTGGATGAGTCAGAGAGAACCAGAGGGGACAGTGCGATGTCTCCTGAGTCGCAAACAGATCCACCTGAGCTCGGCCGAACATATGCCATATCTGCTCCACCACCTCGGGGTGGAGCCTCCATTCCCCGGGCATCGGCCCCTGCCTCGACAGGGCGTCTGCTCCCATATTGAGACGGCCAGGGATATAAACTACTCTCAGCGAGAGGAGTTTCCCCTGGGACCACACAAGGATCTGGAGCGCCAGCCTGTAAAGGGGGCCCGAGCGCAGACCTCCCTGGTGGTTGATATAAGAGACCACTGCCGTGTTGTCGGTGCGCACCAACACGTGGCGACCTCTTAGGTCCGGGAGAAAGTGTTTCAGTGCTAGAAACACAGCCAGCATCTCCAGGCAGTTGATGTGCCAAGTGAGATGGCGGCCGCTCCACAGACCACGGGCAGAGCGGCCACTCATGACCGCT